>VWYI01040261.1:0-10715 GCA_013399455.1 Anthoscopus minutus | reverse complement strand
CAGTGGCAGCTGGGGCTGCAGCATGTGCGGTAGGACAGGGGAGCAGAGGCCACAAACGGAGGAGAAGAAGAAGAAGAAGAAGAAGAAGAAGAAGAAGAAGAAGAAGAAGNAGAAGAAGAAGAAGAAGAAGAAGAAGAAGAAGAAGAAGAAGAAGAAGAAGAAGGAACAGCCGCTCTGTCTGGATGATGGCAAAAACCTCCTCTCCCAGCAGAAACAGCTCCGAGAGTGTCTGTGCTGCCCTCCCAGAAGGACCCAAAAAAAAAACCCACTCCCCTCCCCACTGCCCCCGGGGCCCAGCTGATTCTTTTGTCTTTTAAAGTACCGAAGATGTACCAACCATCAAGGCTTTTCTCTCAGCTAAATGGGAAAAATTCCACTGTCTAAGAAACAAAAAAAAGAGGACACATAACCCCCAACACTCGTCTTGCAGCTTCCCCCAACTCTGTGACAGGTCATGCAATTTTGATCCTTATTAAAGCCATTGGGTTTCATTATCCTTCCCTCACTCAAGTTTGTGCTTCCATGATATCTGTATTCCAAAAGACAATGCGCAAAGTGAGGAGCGTGGTAGATTAAAATGGCTGACTAGTGCTCTGTCTAACCTTGAAGGCAAATCTATAGGTTTCTTTCTTTCACTGTTCTCTTGATCTCAGTATCCTGCTACTGTGCCCCCTCCACCTGGCAGACTCAGTGTGCCAGCTGCCATACTATCCTGTGGACAGATATGTGTCAGGGGGTATTGACACCAAGAATCTCAATTCTAGCTTTGATCAGAAGCGCTGTGTTTAAAACTTATTTGAAAACCTAGTGTGAATTAGTCAGTGTGTTACCTTGTGCATAACCCTCAGCTAATAACAGCAACAACAGTATTCTGGAAGCTAAGTACTAATCTAACAAAAGCATGAGGGGATAGAGCTGAGTTCATGTAGCCATGTCTGTTTTACTTCTGTTTAGACTGTCCCTGTGAAGAAGAGAGAATTTTTTTAAACAAACATGGCTTTGACAAGCATAGAGGCTGCATGTGTGTTCCTAGAAAGAAAATAGCAAGAGGAAATCTGCAAAACATTGTGTGAGAATGACTAACAGATAAAACAAGAATTTAAGAAAACAAAAGTGCTACCAAGTACCATGCTCAGGATACTGATAGGATAAGGACAAAATAACCAGGGTCAGGGTCCATTTGTTTCATCTTCATTCAAGCACTGGATAAACATCTTGCTCAGTGATGGCTTTTGCTGCCTTTGTTAAATCCTCAATGAACTTACCTCTCTTTCATTTGCCGCAGACAGCCAAATGTTGCCTGGGAATAACTTCACGAATGAATGCAACATTCCTGGAAGCTTCATGTGCAGTAATGGACGCTGCATCCCAGGGGCGTGGCAGTGTGATGGGCTGCCAGACTGCTTTGATGACAGCGATGAGAAGGAATGTCGTAAGTGACTGTTGCTGGGACCTTATCATGCTTTTCATCATGGGGCTGGCTAACTAGTGTTCCTGCTGTGTTCTGTGGTAGAGAAGGAACAAAGCTGCTGCCACTTTCCTCATTTAGATCTTGTTGGAAAAAACACGAAGGCTTTATTGTTTCAGGTCTTTCATGTTCTTCAATGGCCAGTTTTAATACAGCACTTGAGGAGGTACCTGAACAGGTGGATAAATTGAGATGGACTTGAGTTAGGATTCTTTCATGATATTCTGTGATTTTTAGGGATCTTGCTTGTACTGGTGTAGTGCTGTAGGTTGACCTTCACTACCATCAAACCTAGTTTCTTCCATTTCAAAATTGTGGACTGTATCCTCTGATTTTTGTTCTCTAATCTTAACTCTTAATTATAATTCTTATATTCTTAATTCTAATTCTTAGAATTCTTAACTCTATGAAGTTTAACAATAACTTTCTAAAGAATAGGCTAAATTAATTTGCTAATTGGTGGTTTTAAGTTTTAATCCTTCTTAAAGAACTTCTAGTTCTAGAGAGGTAAAAAGCCTGATCTGGTTCTCATCTGTGATTTCATGTTTTCCTTAGCATTAAGCATAAGTAAGACTGAGTTAATGTTACTCAGCCATAACATGAAACTTTCTAGCCTGCATGTGTTAACCAGACAGCAAAATTATGCTGTAGCATAGTACTGTGATTTGAAATCACAGTTGAGAGTGAAAGAAATCAAATTTCATGTCATTCTAGAGCAACTGAGAAATTTCTGAGAAGTTTCTGGTTTCCATCTAGCAAATGTGGCTTCTGTATTACACTTAAACAGAATTCATAAGCAGCTTACATTTCGCAGGACATTTCCAAGACAGCATTAGCTTTGCCGATAGAGCAGAAGGAAAAAAGAATAGCTTTTTTCAAATTACCTGACTAGAAAGACTTGTGTTGTTAAATGCTCTTGCTTTTAAAAACTTGATTCCTCTTCTTTAACCCCAGTAATCCATCCCTTTTAAATAATGGGGTTTAATAACTGTGCTGTGTAAATCTCCATATATAGTTTTGCTTTAAGCCAGTGAGCTTCACTTACTTTCTAAAGAATTAAAACTATCTATATGAAGTATCTAATGCTTTGCAGTCTTTATAATGCATCAGGCTCGTGCTGCAACACTGAAGACAGATTAATTTAATTTTTTTTCACACTTAAATGTTAACATTCAAGAATAGGCCTGTTAGAAGGATTGATCAGAGTCATACATATGTTTGAACCCTAGTAGAAACTATATCAGTGGAAGCTTTGGCAAGAATAAAAATATCTAAAGTTCAGCATGTACCTTTCAGCGAGGTGTTCCTGATGACAACTGCTGTGTGACTCAGGTTCCTTATTATTTGGTTCTTAAACAGACTGCTGTCATGACTTTTGGTGTGCTGCTTCTACTTTTTAGAACAAGCTGAATGACAGTACTTCCTTGTATTTATAGGATACACATCAGGAGTTTTTGTGTTGTCATTGTCTGCCTTGCATAAATTTTGTTTCATTTGATACAATTAGATGATGTTTATGGAGATTTTCTTCATGAAAGCTAGACTGGGTATTTACTCAGGAATCAGAAGAAAATATGCTTTGTGACTGTTCAAAAATGTCCTTACCAAAATCAGTTGGGTTTGGTGAATTACAGACAGTAATAAACGTAGAAACTGACAGTAAAATATAAATAGCAGTAAAATGGCAGTTCATAAAAGCTGTTCTTGTCACCACAGACTCAAATAAACCTCAGTGATGTAGGCCATGCTGCAGATATGAATTTTAAGTTGCTGCAGAGCTGTCCTTCCTGGGTTTTTTTTCAAATACTTTAATCCAGCTTGATTGGCTGACAGTTTCCTGGATGAGCATCCTTTTGATCCTACACAAATTGATGGAGATAATTACACTGTTCTTTCCTCTTCCCATACATCTATCTGCTATTGGATCAACCTCACAAAGGTAAAATTAGCATACAAAAGAGACTAGCAAGGAGAGCAATGATGTGAATCCTATGCTGGCCTGCTGTTAACAGGTCAGATAAGCTGAAGCAGAAGGGAGATAGTGTTCATTTGAATCTCTACATTTCTGGTGTTTCCAACCAGTCTTTTACATGATAAAGTAATCAGAAGTTGGATGGACTTATACAGACCAAATCTGGTGTTAAATTGTTTTCCTAGCTCAGAGATAAGGCATTGAAAAGCAGCCCTACAGGTATAAAATTTTTAAAAAATCATTTGAGTCTATACTTTTGTTACTTTCCTTTCTGCTGTGATTTTGCTTTGCAGTAGCTGAGCTGTTGATGGTGAGCACAAAGCCATAGGAGTTGCATTAGCAGCATGAGATAGCTGAGTTCCCAGCGTGTTACTACTCACAGCTGTCCTTTAAGCTGCTCTGTCTGTGATTTCTCATCAAGTGACTATTTCACATTGAAAAATGTTAACCTTCCTTAAAAAAGTCTCTGTGTGAGTAGGAGCTAAGTTACAGGGTTCATTTGTTGTGCAGATGAGTATGCTGTGTTGCGGCATGACCATGAGGAAGTGATTATGTGGAAAGTCTTTCGTCTGATTTGTCTTACGGTTGAATGTAGATGTCCAATATTTTATCAATTCTGTTGCTGCAGCATCTCATCCTGTCTGTCTCCCTTTAGACAGGAAAACTTTGAACTCCGGTTCTGGTTCTCACTTTTGTGGCCAGGAAGTGGAAAAGTGATGGTCTGGGTGTGAGGATATAAAGCAGAACATTGCTTTTCCTGCAATTGTCCATTCATGTCTTCTCTCTTCCCTCTCTTCCTTTTGACCCTTTTCTGTCTCCTCTTCTGCAGGACCATGTCTGTTAAGCATGTCACTTTGCTTATGGCCTTTCCTTCATCTCCCACACTTGCCAGAACCCACATACCCACATACCATCTGTCATCTTCTGTGCTTCCTCTGTGTTCATACCTGTAACCTTAGTATGTCCCATGCCAGCTGTCTTTGTGCTGTTTAGTGCACAGAACATTTCTCATACTCTTGCCTTCTCTGATGATGATGTGATAACTGAAAAATGTTACCTGGTTTTATCTGGGGAGGAGGGTTGAGGGAAGACATGGAAGGGAGGGAATAAGCTGAGACAATGACTTCTCATTGTTGTACATAAGAACTACTTCAATTACAACCTTGCTTTGTTTTTTCCCCCAAGCAACTAATTGAGCTTGAAAAAGATTAATTTACCATATTAATGTGAATGTTTTGTGAGTACTTCCAGTTCTCTGTAGTTTGAGTAAGCTGCTGTCATTGGTGTATCTCCAGTGGAGAACTGTTTTTAGCTCATGCCCCTGTCTTGTGCTTCTCATTGGTTGGATTGCCCCTCAGCCGGTGTAGTCCAGTCAGTATCTGTCACACACATTTCTTTGAAGTGTTGCTATTACTACTGCTTTTCACCTGTGTACATGATTTATAAAGGAAGCTGAGGCTTTTCTTAACAAATGCAAAATCTTTGCAAAGTCCAACAGGACTTTGCTGTGAAGCTCAGAGGGATCGATTGCATAGATCCTAAATCCTCCTCTGATTGCATAGCAGACATTATAGATACCTAGGGTTAGTGCTTAGCCTGGTCAGGTTGGGAGCTGCATGCTGTCAGCATTCAGTTTTTCCTGTTATCAGAAACGGAAGATACAAAATTTTTGAAAATAGAGAGCCTGAATGGAAGGAGCCTAGAAATGTGTTCTTGCATATTTCAAAAGATTTTGAGGTAAATGGATTATCTCTATTGCTGACTTCTATACGTACCTACTGACCTATTCCTTTGGAGCCAAGACCTGTGTCTTGCTCTTGGAAGGATTCTCATCTTGATGTTTAAGAGTGTGCTAATATTCTTAGTTAAGCTCATAATTTACTCTGTCATCTCTGTTTCCTCTTTCCTTTGCTCTTTGTACATCTTTGTATTAGATTATTACAGAGAGAACATTGTGAACACAGAATGGCTTTTGTCACTAATAAGCAGCAGCTAGTGGGGAGATGGCATGTGCTGCCTTTGTCAGTTAACAAGCAGCAGATGGTGGGGATTCAGAGCATGGCACATCATCCACGCTAAGTGCCTGGCATGACAGCAGCCAGAATTAGAGACATACCAAATACCCAGGAGTGTAGATCTTCCTTGTTGCTCTTCTGCGAGATGCCAAATTTGTATGTTCAGCTATAAGCAAATAGTGGCACACAGTGAATCAGTGACTATCTGTGTTAATCCAAGTGCTAAAGAGTGTAGGCTGTGGGCTAGAAAAAACCGTGCAAGGATAGCCGTGGGGCAGCATGTTCTCATGTTGGAAATCTCCATCTCACTTGTCTCTGTTTTCAGTTGGCACTGTTGCTCGTTCGGCACAAGCATAAAGGTAAAGCAGCTTTCTGAGTCAATGCAAAAAAGCTGTGACTGGGTTGTGTGGATGTCTGAACAATGGGGCATCATCCATGCTTGTAAGGATGTGCTGCCAGCACGCTTCTGGGCTGGCTAGCAAGAGCTGATCTGTAGGAACATCCGGAACTGTGGTAATAAAAGGCTCATTTCATCACCAGCAATCCATCGTCATCAAACCTTGTTCTGATTGTCCTTCAGACGGAGTAAGTCTCCTCCATGGAGGAGAATATCTTTATTAAATGAAGTGCTGCATTAAAATGGTCCATTATAATTAGGATTCCCCAGACAGGTATTGAAGGCACCTGCCAAACAGGCTTCCACTAAAGGTCAGTTTTGTCTCTTTGCCTGAGACACATGCTTGCAGGGAGCCCAGTGCAATCAGAACTGAAGTTTTTGTAATACCTGCAGTCATGGGTTTCACTCAGCATGGTGTGGTGGGCCAAGCTTTTCTAGAGTTTCACAGCAGCAGGCTAACTCTCGTGGTCCTGAACACTGTGACGTGTGTTTGGGCAATATGAAAAATCAGTTTAATCCAAGTGTCCAGGAGATCCCTGAGAACATTTCTGTTTCTGTGTCAGGGAACTGAAGCCCTTGGCACCCCTGCTGAAGCCAGGGTCCTGGTGACAAACACCATAGAAAGTGCTACACCTGGTAGGCTGCATGCCACAGTGCAAGGATGAAGGTGGGAATGTGTTCTGGTTACAGTTGTGACCATGCTTCTGTTGATGGTTTTGCAAGCATTTTTAATTGTCTTTGTGAGGAGGTAAGTAGAATAACATTTGAGATAATCCTGTAATTACTTGTTCATTGCTGATATGTTAGCATATTTCATCTTCTCTTATGTGTCTCTTAACTATGTTCTTGCTTTTACCTTGTAGAGTTGTAACTGTGTGTTTACGTATAATAAACATGACCTATTTTGTCACATTCCATTCTGTGTCTGTCTTTTCTGTGTTGAGTATGTTTGCATTTCCGTTTAATCTATCTAAGTGCACACAGGGTTTTGTATAAGTGCTTTATAGTCTCAGAAGAATTTATAGATCTGTTGTCATTGGGGTGTGGAGTACTGGGGTGGGAGATGTGGCACAAGTAAGCCTGCAGCACTCCAAGTGTTCATCTGCACGCTTCCTCTAAATCTTCGTTGTGGTGGGGAGTTAACCTGGATTAGCAGTATATTGTAGTTTGAAAGTGCAGCCTGCAGTTTTAAGTTTCCACGAGGTTTGCTGTACCTTATTTTCCTTTTTTTTTCCATCTCCAGTATGAAGCTTTCGTACCAGTGTTTACTGCTCCCTCTGGTGTTCAGTTACAACGGGTGTTGGAGCTCCCTACTCCCAGGAGCTGCGAGGCTGTGGGTTCCTAATGATCAGTTACACATAACTGTGGAGGAGAGAGAAAGAGACTTTTCACAGGAATGCCAAATGGAACCCATGCTCTGCAATTAGTAGCCCGGGTTTCCTAGATCATATGAAGAATATTTTCCTGTACTCTAAACCCCTTCATTTGGGAAACAGAAACTCTTGGAGAGCAAAGGCAGATTAACTAGCATTTCTTCAGGTGAATTTTGACTGAATGCATTAATTGCATTCAGTTTCTACAAAGAGGTAGTTGTTTTAACTACTGCATCTGGGGACTGGAAGGTATTTTTAAAAAAAATGCCCCTGAAAGCGCAGCCATGTCTGAGGAAGTTCATCTGTCATTGGAGAAGCTCTTGAGTGCAAGAACTCCTACACTTGCTGGCCTGGGAAGTAGGAAGGAGGTGGATTGAGTGGGAACTGCAACAGCTTCAAAGCCATGTCATATGCTTGGAAGCCTCAAATGAGAACTGTCAGACTGCCTTGTCCTGCCCTCTTTGATGTAGGGTATATTTCAGGAGGTGGTTTTTAGATTTGTTGCTGTTCTTCACTGCTTTTAAAAAAAAAAAAGGTAAATCATGGAGTTTGCCCTCAATCAAGAGCACACTTTGAGTCTGCTCTACAGGAAGCTCACATGTTGATACACTAAGGCACATTATGTGTTCATGCTTTGCCTTATGTAAGTCCCAGAATTATGATAGGGGCAAAATAAAAATTTAGTACTAAATGATCATTACTAGCAACTCAATTCTGGTGACAGTCTGAATTTAGATGCATTTCTTTACCTTGTGTTAAGGTTTGCTGTGAGAGCAGTCAAAATCATGATTTCCACACTGCTAAGAATAAGTAACCAGCTTTAAAAGACAGGAAAAAAGTTTTGTAGAGACAATGAGTTCAGGAGTCTTTATAAGGTATTTAATAAGTGCTTATTATGATAGTGCCGTTATTACAGCTGAAGACATTTTGCTTGGATTTAACCACTCAGTGGGGTCAGTCTAATGAATGGCTTTCATGTACAGGAACAAAGGGCACAAAGTAACTCTGGCTCCTGTCCTTTTAAATACTAGGCTTTCAGTTCAACAAGCAGAGCTCAGTGCACTGAGGAATGAGATGTGGTGTTTTGTTAAAAAGAAATGTCTGCCCCATTCAGAAGGGATTGTCTAAACCAGTTGAAATCTAGAAATACAGCAGTGGGCCAGGACTTGGCAGGACTAATCCTACCCATCAGTAAAGATTATAGTCTTTGAACTAATATTCAGTAGCCCCAGAAAATTACTCTTAAAGCATCGGTTAAAGCCAGGTGTAGACTAAGAGTAATTCTACAGAAGATGAGGGCAGGGTGATATTTTGAAGAGACGCTTTCAGATTCCTGGGATTAGCATCCCGGATTGCATACCTGTGACAAGTTTTTGGACTGCTCCATCATATATAAAAGTGAAGGCATCTCAGCTGCTGCAGTCTGTAGCTGCTAGCCAGGTCCATTGTTTAGCTGTGAGAAGTTACCATTGCTGGTAAGTTGTATTCTGTCTTGCTAGTGATCAACTTATAGGCAGTGTGAGCTAAATAGCTGTGAAATGGTCTTGTATCAAAGCTTATTACATTTTAGAGAAGATAAATATTCATTAGTTGCTTATTTGCAAGTAAGTGATTTAGTGAACTGGCACTTAAAAAAAACTAAGTAAACCCAGAAAATCTGTAAAGGGGAACTCCAGCATTGAAATCACGTTTTCACATCTGAGGATTTTGTTACAACCTTATGATTGTAATACAATTAAAAAGTATTAGAGTTGAACTTGTAGTCTTTAGTTCATCTAATCTGTCTGCTACTTGGGAATTGTGGCGTGGCTGTGATAAAGTTCAAAGTCCTTACCAGAGGGTTAGGTGGCTGTGAACTTTGGTCATTGTCTATGTGTAGTTGTTTAGGTGATGACAAGTCTCTACTGCAAATGGATGTGTCCCAAGACACACACACTGGAGCTAGCTGTCAAATACTGATGGATTTGAAGTTCTCTGTGGTCCCCCATGAGCATGAAGGAGGTGATACAGGCACAATGAAAAAGGTAAATAATAAATATATTAATCTAAAAGCCGTATATTAAAATAACTGGTATAATTACAGCAGTTTGAATACTCCATAGCTCTAAGTTGTGCTAACAGCAGTCTGAAAGGTGGAAGTGTGAAGCTTGTGGCATTTTTTTAGATTGTGATCTGGGAATTTGACTTTCCTTGTAAACAGGACTAGCATTCTACTTTTGTGGTGCCCTGCTTTATAATACATCTCCATACAGTGCATTTTAAATGCTTACAAAGTAAACAAGAGGAATCACAGAATCTCAGTACCACAGAATGATTGGAATTGGAAGGGGTTTCTGAAGGTCACAGTCAAACCTCCCTGCTAAAGCAGGTTCACCTGGAGCCAGTTGCACAGGATTATATTCATGTGGCTTTTTAATATCTCCAGAGGAGGAGACTAGAACTTGTCTGAGCAGCACTAACTCTGGACAGAGTTCTCCCAATGCAGCCTCACCAGGGCAGGGTGGAGGGGCATTACCTTTTGTCCAGTCCTCAGGTGCCTCTCCTGTTCTCCATGAGCTTTCAGAGGTGACAGAGAATGGCTAAGCAGTAGTGTCTCTCAATACATGTCAGTGCATCCCATTGGGGCCCGTGGATTGATGGGTGTCAAGATTGCCTGATCTGTAACCTGTTCTTCCTCAGCCAAGAGAAAGTCAACTTTTATCTAGACTTTCTTGCTTCGATGGCTTAGGATTCCCAAGGGCTGGCCTTAGTAAAGACTGAAGCAAAGAAGGCATTCGGTATCTCAGCCTTCTCTATATTCTTTGTCACCAGGGCACCCACCTCCCAAATGGGTGAACCCAAATATTCCCTGGTCTTCCTTTTGCTACTGATGTACTTGAAGAAGTCCTTGGTGTCCTTGACATCCATTGCCAGTTAACTCTAAAAGGTCCTTAGCTTTTCTTATTGCTTTCCCTGTCTACTCTGACAGTGTTGCTGTGTTCCTCCCGAGTGGCTTGTCCCTTTTTCCACATTCCATAATATTTCTTTTGTTTGAGATTTGCCAGAAGCTCCTTGCTGATTCATGAAGATTTTCTGCCCTCTTCACTTGATTTTATACTCAGAGCTATGCACCTGCCCCTTTTGGGGAAATCAAACAATCCAGAAGTTGAAGGAAACTCTACTTGAGTATTAACCAGCTCTCTTGGACCCTAATACCTTCTAGGTAACTCATAGGATTCTCCTCCAGATTCCTTTGGCCTTGAGGATGCCAAAGTTAGCTCTCATGTAGTCCAGGCTGTAATTACAATTAATGCCTGGCTTCCTCCACTCAGGATCTTGACTTCCACCATCTCGTGGTCTCTTTAGTCAAGGCTGCCCTCCAGTTTTCACAAACCCAACCAGTCTTCCTTGTTTGTCAGTACAAGGTCCAGCAGAACACCTCTCCCCTATGGCTCCTCCATAACCTGTGTCAAAACATTACCATCAGTGCTCTGCAGGAACCTCCTGGGTT
>VWYI01040259.1:0-14300 GCA_013399455.1 Anthoscopus minutus | reverse complement strand
ACCATCTGTTGGTAAAGGGTTTTTATGAAGTGTTAATAGGTTTAAAGAATGCTTGAAATTATTGACAGCACATTGTCCATAGCGACCAAATGGGTTACTGTGTTTCAGCACTTGGCTCACAAGTATTGTTGATTCTAGTTAATGGATTCTGTTAGTCATAGACAGTACATTAATGTGGATGGTGCATGTGTTGGTAAAAGCTGTGTGTCACAAAGGAAAAAAGGACTGGTTGAATACTGACATTCAATATTAGTAACAACTATCTTGGCAATTTATTAAAATTTAAGCTTCTGTACTAGCAGTCTTCTGTTCGCCATGAACAAATGTAACTACTTCAAACTATGGAACAGCTTTCTAATGTCAGGTAAGCTAAATGTATACGATAATCTGACGGAACTTTACTAAGTAGAAAAACCTGGAAAAAAGGATGCGGAATGATGATGATGTAGTACTGGGAAATAATCTTTGTCAACAGGGCTTTAAATTCAGGAATATATACATACACTATTTACATGCTGAAAAGTGAAAATATTTTACAAGATAGGGTAGAATAAACACTGTAAGGTAATATTATAGCAATACTGCAAATTATTCAGTTCTGGGTGTTATTTTCAGAAAACCTTGTGGGGAGAATTAAGAGTGAAGGGGATTGTCCTTATCATTTCTTTACAGCTTTGTTCACCTTTTAGGAATACTATCAAGAAAAAAGCTGGAAAATCAGGAGTACAGTGAAAAATGATATCATGGGAGGGGAAGGCGGAAATCAAGCTGGACAGGAAGAGGAACGTTCTTAGCAGTCAGATACACTGGCAAAGTTTCCAAGATGCAAAGCTACTATTGCTTAAAACTTGTAAAACAATTTTAGCTTAGGGATAAATGTTTTATTGTGAGAAACAGCAGATCTNTTAGGGATAAATGTTTTATTGTGAGAAACAGCAGATCTACACATTCCAGTTAATTTTTTAACAAGAATTCTACCTGCAGATTTTTTTTATTGAATGCTTCCATGCAAGGAACAGCTATGCAATTCAGGAGTTTTGAGTATGCAGTAAAGACACTGTGTATATTCAAAAGGAAAAGATTGCTTCTGCAGGATTGAATAGGAATTGAAATACTTTCTTTTCAGGTAGCTCTAATTTGGCTACATATGTTGGCCTTGAGTCTTCCTTGGATTTAGACATTGTTTTACCCTTTTAAATTCCTTTCTATGTTGCCTGCAGGTAAACATTTTGTTCTGAAATCATTATTGTTCCAAATAAAAGTAGTTGTGATCAAACAGTGATTCCACCCTTTCACTCTAATGCTGTGGGAACAGTGCAATAAGCAAGTGCTGAATTGACACATTAGTTTTGATTACAGTTATGTTATCCATCAAAACTACACACAGTAGAATGCCATTAAGATCTTTGATTTAAAGTTTTTTAAGGTGAATTGTGAACTGAACCAACTAGAAAAATTGTAAGCTGCTTTCTTGCAGCTTGTAGCAGAATTTCTGCTTGAGCAGTATTTGGCAGTCTTGTAACCAGACCCTTATTCACAAGGATTTTTTTTTCTTTTTTTTTTTGTTTTAACCTGGTACACTTTTTCACTTCATGATATTGTGTTACTGCTCTGAACAAAAGTTAACAAGAAACTGTACGGAGTAACTTCATTCTCCTCAAATGGCATGCTTTAATTCAGAGCTGTGATTGCTAACTGAACAATTCATGGACACTTCTAACCTTGCTTCCAAATTTCATGGGTAGTTCTGAGAGCATGTGCCAAAGGTATTTTTAATAGGATCTGTTTCTTAATCATGGATGTTACTATCCATGCTTATTATATTATATACATATCCAGAATTGCTGTATTTGCCTAACTCGCTAAACCTCTAGGTTTTTCAACTCCCTGTCTCCAACCAGGCTTTTTTACCTTTGTAAATTTGGATTTGTGAGAACAACCCATGCAGAATATCTGAAGTGAAATACTCTGAAAGTCAGCAGACATTAAGCTAATGGATGTAAACACAAGCAGGAAAAAAATTGGTAACTTTTTAAGTGTAAATGTAGACTGCCTCCTTGGCACACACAGGAATCAGTTGAAGTCAGCGAGTGTGTTAGGATTGGGTCTTTCAACCTTGCTGAAGGACAAGCTGTTTACTCTCCTGCTTGCTGCTGATCTGTAAGTGGTGAAAAGACTTCTGTTCATTATTCAACAAGCTTCTCTTGTCTGATATGTTCTGAAATATTTGGTTTCTAAACAAAGAAGCATAGCTTTAAGATTGGTTTGTTTTGCTGATCAGCAGTGCACTAAATCTGTAGTCTTGTGAGAGCCAGGAGTCGTGTAAGGAAAGCAAGGAAAGGAAGACACAAAAGCCGGGATGATAATTTTATAAAGGAAGAAGTAAAAGCAGTTAGGTATGGTTTCAAATTATTACTGTTTCTTATTTCACATGAAATAAAAGTAATCAGAAATGCAGTAGAGACATCTTTATATGGTGAGTGTTGAGGGTCTGGCTTATGCCAGTAGCTGGGCTGGCCCCTCGGGAGAGAGCATGATGCAGATTTGTATGCAAGTATTGGGATTCAAACACTACATTGATCTTGTTTCAGATTAGTATACCTGTGCTGTCAGTGACACTTCTGAAGAAAACCAAAACTGCCCTTCTTGTGCCAAATGCTTTGATCATAGCAACAGTGACAGATAGGGTAAGTACTGGTAGAGGACAATGGTTATTTCAGTGAGAAAATAAAAAACAGAATCTCTGTTCACCACCTGCTCACAGTAATCTTTCATTTCTTGTTTTTGAGGAATTCATAGCACCAGAGGAACTTAAAAAGCTGAGTCAGGAGATAACATGCACGGGGGGTGACCTGCTTTGTTGGTAGCTCTGTCAGTGTTCTTCCATTTGCTTATATATCATACCTAACCATTAATACCTGAGGCACACAAAAACTATTGTTTACAGTGATATTCAGGAATTGTAATTGCATCAATCAGTGCAGGAGACAGTACGTAAAAGCAAGTTTGGGGTTTTGTTTGTTTGGAGTTTTTTGAAGAGTAGGTGAAACATAGCATGAAAAGTGTTTTTAAAACAAAGAACAGATCTGGATTATGTTCTTGTTCCTGTAGCAGAGCATGGTAACTTTTATGTGCCTTTTCTGTGTTCATGTGATAAGCCCCAAGTTGTAGGCTTAGAAGGACCAGAGGTTTTTCCTCCCATATTAAATTTCTTCTAAATTGTTATTTGATCAGCAAAATCACCTGTCAAGTTTTATTTAGATAAAAGGAAGACTGTGTGTCTTTTGCAAACAGTCATGGAAATTTTGTTTTGCAGTACATGTTTGTCTCACTACTCTCCAGAGATACCACCTACAAGTTATTAAAGTCTATCTGTAGACATCTTGACGTAAGTAGTAGTGGTAGTGAAGATGGTATGTAGCTTTGTGTCCATTGTTACTGCTATCCTGCTGTGAAATACTAGGTACTTTCTGCTTGTATTCTTGCTTTTTTCAGGATACAAGCATGGGCAACAGTCCAAATCCCTCTTCTGCAGAAAACAGCTTCAGGGCTGATCGCCCTAGAACTCTGCCCCTGGTAAATGACTTAGAAGTTTGTTCTTTTGTTGTGCAGCATCTTTCGTTGCAAGTACTATTTATAATGCCTGAAGAAAGGAAACTGAAGTTTCATGGCATCCTTTTCTAAAATATCCATGAGTCTTTAATGCTAGAAAACAAGGTGGAATAATTACTATAATTATCTGCTGATGTATAGTTTATATCCATGTGTACACTGGATTTATTCAAGGTCTATATATTCTTCATATCTCTGTCTATCAGTACTGTACTGTACTTTCACTCTACTGACATAAAGTCTGCCATAAACAGTTGTTGAAGTGTTTCTAGTTGCAAATCTTCCTCTGTAAAGCAATTCACTCATCTGAAAGAGCTGTGAAGCCACATGTGAAGACCAGTCTGAGTCTATTAGTGCTTGTGCTGGACTTCACAACTTGTCTAACTTGGCAGACTTTCTTATGGACAAGGCAGGAGATGAAGCTTGAATTCTGGTGATCTTATGGAGCTTATTTTTTAATTTGATCTCAACACCATGATATCAGTTCTAAAGCTTTGATCTTTGGTTCAGATTCTAGAGGAAATTCCATTGTTTAGATTTCAAGCAGGGCTAAGCCTTTTTGTGATTATTTCTCCCCATCAGGATTTCACTGAAGATTATTCTGATCTGGATGGAATAGTGCAGCAGCGAAGACAAGAGATGGAAGAGTCCAGCAGCACAGGCTCACAGACGCCAGAGCTAGAACGCTTCCAAGGTGAGTGGGATCATGGAGCCCCAAGAGAAGGAGAAGGAACTAGCTCTTAGTATGCCGTTCCGATGTGGAATCATGATTCTCCATGGTCCTAGAGAATTATGTGGGTTTTGAGGTCTTCCTCAAGGCCCCAGTACTTACATTTCTGTTACTATAGCCCTCTGCAGTCCAGACTCAGGCAATGACTTGGTCATCAGCAGATCTAAATTGTCACTACTGGTTCCAGTTGCTTAGTCATGTGAGCAGAGATAGTATGTAGGAGCTGTTCATGCTTTAAAACACAAAAGAAAAACAAACAATCATAACCCATTCTGAAGTAGTTCAAGTCACAGTGTAACTTCTGATCTGTACAAATAACATTTTGTACTGTGGTGGCTTTTGGTCACCAAGGTTATTTTTGACATGTTTTTGTGGGGTTTTTAAACACTCATTTTATTCTTTGCAGCTATTAACATACTTGAAGATACTGTCCAAATCTGTTCTTTCTTTACCACTCTCTTTGTAATTTATTGTCTCAATTTCTTCGCCTAACTATCAGTCATTCTGATTGAAACTCACTTTATAACCCATACTTCATAGCCTCATGAGTACAGCAATACTTATTTTGTGTAGCTCATGGTGAACGTTATTATGAAAACTTAAAGTATTCTCTTGTGCAATTAATGGATATTAAGATATTAATGTGTTGTTATGCTGTTAGTACTCTGGGTCCCATCCTGACTATTAAGTTGAATAAGAAACTCTTTAAAGATACTGTCATGTTTAATAGTAGTTTTCTGTCATTATTTATTAACTCTCCTTCTTGCTCTGTGCCTTTTTTTCTGCAGGATGATTTGGAGTTTTTTGCTTTTGTTGGTATTTGATATTTCCTGTGCATATGCCTTTAATTATGAGGTGCTGTTCATTAGATTGTGGTGTCATCACATGCCACAGAAGTGCTTCTAAATAAAGTTTTTACTTGCTGTCTTACTTCCTGATGGCTAGTAACTTCTTCAAACCATTCCATTTTCTTTTTGCACAAATGAAAACCAATATCCAGGCAAAGAACCACGTTAGGAAAAGGAATTGAAAGCAGAGGTGAAAGGTCTGTCACTCGTGGTTGTTTCTTGTGCATCATTAGAGCAAATCCAGAGTAAGCAAATATAGTATAAAACGGAGTGCGATTCAATTTTTCTGTCCCATTTCTCTCAAGATACCATTGGCATTTTTGAAGTCAGGAAAGGGAATTGTAATGTCCTTTTTAAAGTAACAATGCACTATCCCCATTTGATGTTGCTATTGAAGTAATTTGGAATCATTACTCTAGCAAATTCAGGCCTTTTGAGAGATTACTTTTCTGACTATAATATTCTACCTGGAAATTCAGTAGTAGCTTTCAACATTTTCATGGGTTACCATCTTTTAAAAGACCTGTAATATAAATAAATATATAAATATAAATGCAATGTACATCATCTTCTTACAATCTGGTTGCTTCTTTTTTTTTGTGTTGATGTGGAATTAGTATGTAAACTGTTTCAAGGTTACTAAATCATCTGCTGCTTTTTACCCAGAAGTACAGAAATGCACCTTTTAAAATTCTCCTTTTCCTCTATTTCTTGACCAACATAAGCCTTCAGCAATTTCCTTCGACTTCGTATTTTACCTCTATTAAAAATCTTTCTTTTGACAGATTATCACATTGTTGAAACAGAGACTCACTTGAAAGTTTCCAAGCCTGAGGCCAAGTCTGTTCGTTCAGATGCACATAGTAAACGTGGGCCTGATGGAAAAGCCCGAAACAGTCCTCAAAATGGTAAGAAATCAAGGACAGATCTTCATAATTATGTCAGTTCACAAAATATGGAAGATCACTTTGTTCTTTCTCCCTCTGCATTATCTGTTGCATTCTTCAAAACACTGTTTATATTCTGTGGTCTGCTCTGCTCAAAGTAAGGCTTGGTTCTTTCCCTTGCAGGCCGTTCTGAAGCCTTCGGTTTCCTCCACAATGTGAAGTCCCAGAAGCTGTTATCTCTAAACCATGTACTTGTCTTTTATGCAATTCTGTAAGTTTGCAATAACAAGATTATCAAAAACAAGGATTTTCTAACATTTACATGATTTATAAAATGTAAGCATGATTGATATAATCTAAGCTTAAATTGAAAAAAGGAAATTATTGGAAATTGTGGTCTTTACACTTTCCAGAACTGTGTTATACATACATACATATGTATCTATATAAGCCTGCTGGGATAGTCTTATACTTAACAGGCCGTTTACTTTTAAAAGCAAAGGGTCTTTTGATTCAGAAAATGTTAGAAGTATTTAAGTATTTGCAGAGGTTCCTTTTGCATGTTACTTAGCAAATATGCTCAGGTCTGAGATTTTCATAACTCTCTGAAATACCATTGATGGTATTCCTGAAATGTTTCTAAGAACAATACCTTTATTTCTGAACAAGTACAAGTAAAAATTTAAATGGCTGTTAAAAATAAATTTGGCAGGTACTGCTAAAGTTTTCCTGACTGATATACTTCATTTTTCTCTCTTACAGAGTTTGTGTTTTAATACTTTCTACCTTCTACATGAGATATAAAATCAATGTCCTGGAGGAACGCCTTATGTCCATGACGGCTTTTGATTCACATATTAAGGAGTAAGATAAACTCTGGGAAAATGATTTAAAATCTTTTTCCAGAGCAAAGATTCCATTAAAACGTATAACTTCTGTCTTCAGTCTTAATGTAATTTGATTAGTGTGTTAGAAACATACTTCATTCTCTTTGAACTAATACATCTGTCTTACTTGTATAAAGCTTTGTGTTGTCCATATTCCATTTAGAAACTGATACCTGTCTTTCTGAAATAAAAAAATCCCACACCACAGAACCAAACCAAAACAAAATCCAAACACACTAAGGGACAGACATCTGTGTATTTGAAGAGGAAATAGAGAGGGGCCGTAGTTACATAAATAATTCCTTTCTGTAGCTAGAGTTGTGGCTGTCATCTGCCCCTGCAGTTAGTTTTTTTGTTTCTTTGGATTTTTTTTGTCTCAGTGTTGCATAGATAGAAAATATGCAAACATTAATGCAGAGGAAGTGCAGAGCTATGTGTGTTTTCCACAGTAGTTTACCTCTGTAAGTTGTATTGGCTCCCTGCTCTTGTCTTAGGACAGAAGGAAGTTAAATTGGATGCTGCTGATAATACTTATCAGTTTATTGAGTATTAGATTCTGCATTAACTCTTCTCCCCTTCTTAAAACAGATGTTTTTCCCTGAGCTGCTCTGAAAAATATGGCTTCAAAAGTAATTTGTAAACTCAGTGCAAAACCTGCAGCCACATGCAACATGAGTGGAAATGCTGACAGCTGAAGAAGCACCACATGAAAAAGAGAGGGGAAAAATAAAATTCAAGACAGAGCTGACTCAGGCACAGCAAAACTGTTTGCAAAGTGGTTCAAATTTAGCAAGTTCTTATATAAGTGTGCTTTTAAATTCAGCTTTGATTACCCATCCATGACAAAACAGGTCACTCTGACATTGCACTTGTGGTCATATCAAACAATGACTATGCTGTCCAACTGGTCTCAGCTGTCACCTGTGGAAAGCAGTAGAACTTGGATGCATGTGTCAGAAGACAGATCCAGGTTCTTCATTAAAAAAGGGATAAGAAGGAAATGGTGCTCTATCTATGCAGCAAAATATAACGGCGGTTATATTTTGCCATTTTTTAATGCAAGCAGTCTGGTAAACCTGTCTGACATAGTAGGCAATATCAAAAGCCTTTTTCTCACTTCTGGTATATTTTTATTAGCAGGATACTGTGTCCCTCTACAGAAACACTTATACAAGAAAGTCCTGTTTCTGTTACTCTAATCCCAAACAGTACAAGATACTGGAAGGAAGATCCAGTATGCACTAATGCAGTGTCAAGGCCTTGGGCTTTCCGTTTTTCCCAATGCGGAACTTACAGAAGCTTTCAGTGGAAATAGCTATAAAGTGTTCCATCCAAACTTCTGGAGAATGAGATCACATAAAAATGTAGTTAAGAAGTGAGTTAGCACATTTTTTTTCTGTAAACAAGTACAGTTCACAATATTGCCACTCTGTTGCCACCTACATGTGTATCCAGTTCTGTTTTCCTCTTTTTTGAGTCTGTCACACTTACTGTTTCATTCTGTTTAACAGACATCAAGTGCATCAAGATTTGGGATCTCACCTGCAAATTAATGCTGATGGCCTTTGTGATGAGTTAACTGCTAATCTTAGAAAATTGGAAAAGGTAACATCATGTCATATAATGCAAATGCTGATAGACCAATCAAGTTCTTGCTGTGTTACTATGATCTTTTATCTTGAAAAGTGTTGAGTTACCCCCAGATTTGATACCAAAAGGTGGCATGTTTACTTAGACAAAGGACTAGTTTTTTGACTATAAATTAACCCTAGTATAAACACTGGTGTGTGTAAAAGCTTTGCCTTGAACTGAGACTCATAACCTGGGAAAGTATCCCTGGGGAAGACACTTCAGAGGTGATTATTGCATTATGGAGTGATCTCAACTCTTCTTTTTTTTAGTCCATCAGGGCTAAGGGTTTGAACTTAACCTTTATTTTGTTTGATGAATTTTTCTGTTTGGGGCTTTTGTTGGAGTTTTTGATTAAGAAGCTGGTGCTTGCTTATGTAGTCAGCTTCTTCACACAAAGTGGTTGGAATCTGCTTGTTTTACTTCAGTAGCTCAAATGCACCACTTGTGCAATCCCCTATACCTCACCCTTGCTTTTTACCATTCTCAAACTGGAAAGCTGAATGTAGTTAGTGACTTAATTTGGTGACTTAAATTGGAAACCTGTGTGAAACGAGTGGGTGTGCAGACCTTATTTCCTAATTTGGTATTTTCCCCCTTCCTAAAGCACTTTACCGGAGGCTCCACCACTCTCATGGTTGGGGCTTGGCTGTGCCCCGTGGTGGGTCCTGTGGATGCTGCTGGAATGGCTGTGTCCAGCACAGGGCAGCCCCTGGTCCTGGCCCACAGCTGCTGCCCCACCTGCCCCCAAACCTTGACAAATGCACCCAGTACAGTGAAGTGAAATGCTGAGTGTTGGGCACATATACACAGGCTGAACATGACAAAAGCACTAGTGGAACAAACCCAAAAGTTACTTGAATTCTTGTGTGCTTAAGTCACATGGGATATTTTTGTCTCTGTTTCTAAAACTGAGTCTGTGCCAAACTCTTTGAACAGCTTTTTATCCCCAAACCAAATTTCTCAAATAGCATAAAGTTAAGACTATATAATGTCAGTGTTTACGTGTGTGGCATGGGCTTTAGAAATACTGCCAAAAAGGGGTTTTGTCTCCCATATCTTCACCCTCTTGGCTATGGAAATCTAGAGTAATGCTGGCTTAACCCCTCTGTATTTTCTGGACAATCACAGTGTAAATACAAGAGGAAAATGCTTACCAGATACAGGCTTCAGCCAAATTAGGTTATTTAGGAGGTTACTGCTTTCTATCTGTCTGGGACAGGCTGGCAAGGTCGTTCATAGGAGACCTCATTTCAGTAGGAATTCAGCCAGTCAGCCCTTTGCAGCAAGGCTAGGCTCTGTCCCACTCCCTTATATAGTCTTTACTTGGAGACAGTAATAGGCAGCTGTATGGTTAGATCATTCAGCTGTTCCCAGAGAAGTGAGCTTCTGTCCTGAATTAGAGTCTTAAGTGGTGTGGTTTTTTTGTTTAGTGTTTTGCTTTCTTTGTTCTATGTCTACAGGATTGGAGTCTTTAAGACTTTATCTGCCAAATATTCAAGGCAATGAAGTGCTCTGCATACAAGCTAAATCAGAATTGCCTGTAGCTGCATATTGCCACACCCTGTTCTAATCTAGATGAGCAGTGGTTAGAAATCTAATAGCTTTTTGTTCTCTGAGCAAAGTTACTGCAGGGGCCTAACAGCTTCATGTGCCTTAGTGAAAAGTGCTGGTACCTGGCTGCCACAGCAAAGGTAGCATACAAATTATAGTGTAACTTGTCATGTCTCTACTTACCTTCCCTGTGACCACAGCACTGTAAACTGGAGCACTGAGATTATCTAGATTAAAAACTAAAACTTACTCTGTAGTTAAAAAATGGTTAGTGCACAAATATGTTGCAATGATTTTTTGAGAGTGACCTTGAGATTTTTACAAGTTCTCCTTCATATGTGGAGCCAAGGAACTACCATTGTTTAGCAAAATCATGGTAATTTCACTTTAATTGTATTTAGCAGCTTGTTAAAATGCACTGTGTTTATCAAAGGATAAATCATTAAACTGTGGGAGGGAAAATGTGGCCTAATACTACTTGTTCCCTTACACTAACTTACCAAGCTAAAGGGAAATTCCTGTTTACACGTTAAGCAACTTTTATAAAATTTGGTACTTCTTCCTGTCTCACTTTCCTCAAAATGCCCTTCTTGAGAAAGGTGTGGATCTGTGATAGAAATCATGAGATAGGACTAAAAAGTGGTATCCTTGAACAGGAAGCTCAATGGCTTCTCAAATTAAAGCCTGAAAGTAGGTGTGAATGAATCTAACCAGTGCCAGCAAGTTACTAGGATACTGAGATACTGAGAAGTATGTGTCTGGGGATGTGACCCACTCTATTCCCTTCTTTCTGCCATTAAGGACAAGGAGATGAAAAGTGGATAAATAGGCTGTGTAAAAATAGGTCCGCTCAAATTATTCTCAAGGATGCAACTGGCTGACATTACTTTCATTGCAACTAAAGGAAGATAACACACAATCAGTTCAGTAAATCTGGTAAATGGGTCATGTCTGCTAATGGTTAGAAGACTATATTTTGCTGTGCACACATCATGGCTGAAGCTGTTACAAAACTGTTTGAAATATCCATTTAGCCATAGAGCTGTGACTTGGAAGTTTGAGGCTTTTACTGCATTTTGATCAAGGTGAAAATAATTAAGTTTTTTGTCCCATTGCTTCTAGCTCTGATTTTTATTTCTATCTTAGTTTCTTATGACTAATGGAGGAGACAATCTATAGGACAAAATTTCAGGGGATACTCATCATATGAAACTTAGATATCCTGCTAGTTGATTGTCTAGGTGTTCCATTTGATGCACTTACATTACACTAATTATAAGGGAAGCGTTTAACAAGAATGCCATTGGTATGAAGAGGTGTGACAGAATTAACATGCACACAGAGCATATTGAAAAGTATTTTGTTTTTATTTTTTATTTAAAATGAAGTTTAACACTTCTTGCCTCCCAACTCTTTCCCTCTCTTTTTCTAAGATACAGAACAACTTAAAAAAACTACTTGAAGATGGTGAATGAAACATCAGTGTTCTTGGACTGCTTCAGACCTCATTCTTCTGTCTTGACAAACTGTTCCAAAGGAGCTCTGCTGGCCAGAGTTCAAGCTTCTTTACTTCCAGTCCAAGCCAAGCTTAAACTACTGTAAAGCTCATGTCATCATGCAAAAAAGTCAGTTGATTCTTCAGCATGTATCTATATATTTTGAAAACATAGATGTAGATCAAACCATGTATCTATGTTCTAAAAATATGGGGATTTTTCTTTATTGTGTGTGAATTAATGGATTTTACAGCTTGCTTAATTTTAGAGTTGCTTACACCAATGCAAACCTGGTGCATATCCTTTTACCTCAACATTCTTATTGTCATACAAATACAAATGTGAAGAATGTCAGTCATCATTCATGTACTGAAGTGTTGTGTGAATGAGCAGGTATCTGCTTAAGCTATGATTATGGATTGGTGCTGTGCTCTTCATTTTTACTTACTTCTCTGCACCCTGATATCCCAAAGATCAGAAGACAGACTGTGTTTGGGTATGCAAAGTCATGAATGTTTGAGGTCTGCTCAGTTCTCCAGTGCTGTAAAAAGGCTCAATTCTGCTTTCTGTGACACTGTATCAACACTGAGGGTAAGATCTCTTTCTACTGGCATTCAGAAGTCAAGCTTGAAATCTGTATGGACTTGCCAGTTACAATTAAGTTGCTTATGAATAGCAATATGGGTTTGACACACCTGCACAACCTGGAAAAACTTCTCGTTTTCTGTCCACTCATATGGTCTCTGTCCTTGAAGTTAGTCAATGTGAAGATCCTCAGCCAGCTTTCCTTGGAGTTGCATGGGGTTTTGGTTGGCTGAGCAAGTGCAATTTTTAGTCCGGTAATGGAAATCTAGTCTTAGTATGTGACTCCAGGGACTAGATATTTCCACATAATGAGAACGGGGAAATTAATGGTGCAGCAACACAAACAATCAGTAGAGTGAATGAAAAAGTGGACACCTGCTTTGTTATATCACATACTGTTTTTTTCCAGGAGTGCCTAAGATGGGGATTTTTAGCTTTCTGATTCTCCAAGCAGGCTCATTAGTTTTTAAAAAGCAATATTTAGGATAATAACTACTATCTGTGAAGTAACAGTGTTGTTTATAATATGCCATGCATTTTATAACCATTTCTGTGAAATGTACCTACTTTATTTAATTAAACTTTTTTATAACAAGTGACTCAATGCTATAATTTGGATGAACCCAAGTCCATCCATCCATTTTGGTGAAATGTGATGTTCATGAGGCTTATACCTCACAGTACAAAGTTCGTGCAAAACCTAGCACCCTAGCGCAAGGGTTAGGAACTGCATCCTGCTGCAGTCCTTCCTCTTGACTCCATTGTGTGTGACTTCTTTATGGGTCTCAGTGACAATGGTGATAGCAAGTTTGGCCCCAACAGTTTTGAGGACATGTTTTTTTCTCAAGTTCCCCAGGCTTCTCAGGTTTCCTCCTTTGAGGATACTGGATGAGTGTTGGAATGTTGAGGTGGCTTAGAGGGCCCTGTGGGCTCTAACGTGCCTGCAAGGCTTAAGATTCCACCTGAGCACAATATGTAAGAATGCTTATGTAATGTTTTGGACACTCACCTTATTCTCTACCTTCTATTCTTCCCTCCCTTTTAATTCTGCATCAGAAGTCTCTAGCTCTCTGGTTGAAAAATTGATGCCATGAGTCATTTTTATCAAAGGAACTAGAAGAAAACTTGGTTATATCCAGCAGCTGAACTGTTAGCCTTTTACTTACCTTACATTGCCAAGTTTGTGTTTTTCTGCAGGAAAACAGGGAGAGAGGTAATATTTGATATGTGCCTTAAGTAAATCAGGCAAGGCTAAGCCCTTATCATAGCCACACAGAACAAAATAATTACTGGAGGGAATGAGCAGTGAGAGGTGGATGTGTTCCCTTCGGCCTGCTGCAGCAGCATGCCAGGGGAGGCGAGTCTGGTTTCCAGTGCAGAAAAGTGAGCTCTGGAGAAAGGACTGGTTTGTGGCACAGTGACCACGTGTGCGCACTATCGCAGCCCAGTGTGGCCTCTTCCCGGTGCCTCAAGTCCTACCCTCGCTGCCCTTTTCCTACAGGGGGGAGGAGGGTACCTCAAGGATGTCACACTCTTCAGACATCAGGGTAGTGTGCAGNTTGCAGAAGGAATAAGCAAGGAAAAGCTACTTTCCCCCAAGGCCAGAACTTTATTAAAGAGCAGGGAGACTTCTGATATCTGTGGCAGGTAGTGCATACAAAGGCTGTGAGGAGAGGTTTTGTCTTTTGGCAAAAGAGCGAGTTTGCAGAAGTACGTGGGAAAGGTGTGACTTTAGGGAAGTCAGAAATGCACACAAAATTCTTAGCACAAACTATTAGTAGCAGTTGTTCATAATCTTGCTGTGTAGGCTATGTGGAAATCTGCTTTAAAAAGACAATTTTAAAATTTCTTGTGTGTTTGGTTTTCTAGTTTGTCTACCTGTTGTACTTCACAGCATAGAGGCTAGACAAACAGCTGAGTTCTGCCAGCTATGCAGGCCTTAGTAGTTAGTAGTGCCAGGTTCTGGGAAGATACTTTCAGTTTGCAGGTGGAAGTCAAGAGGGGCACATCACTTGTGTTTTCCCTAGTTGTAGTTAGTGAAAATAGTGACACGCGGAGATAAGACTCTAAAA
>VWYI01040250.1:17274-33178 GCA_013399455.1 Anthoscopus minutus | reverse complement strand
CTATCTAGTTGGACTGGGTATCTTGAAGGTCTCTTCCAACCTTGATGATTCTGCATTACTAATAGACGGAAAACTGTTTATCTGGAATCATCACTCCTCAGTGGCACTTAGGAGGCTACATTTTGAAGACTGGTATCTCTGTATTCTCTCCTTTCCTTTGCACACCTTTACTGAATTCAATAGATCAGTCCATGGGTGCTCTAACAGAAACACATGCTGTGCCCCACTGCAGAGCAGTCCACTTGGAAGAGTAATTTCCCCACATCCAAAATCGCTCTCCATGTCTATCAATCCCTTCTAGGCTCTTATAAACAGTATTGAATTAGGCAAGATCAGAATGTACTTCCTATATCAAAATCCAGTCTGCAATATCTTTCCCCATGACGAAAGCCCTCCTATATCAATAAAACAAAAAATCCATGACAAAAATACACCGTGGGAAAGTAGCAACTGTGAATATCCCTTTTGGAAATGCCCTAATTTATAAGGCTTTTTCTGAACTTATACAATTAGGAGTTTAAACAATAAAAAATCTGCTAAAACCAGGTATTTCAAGTTGTTGGCTACAATACCAAATGCAGAACAAGTCTGATAAGTCAACACTGAACATAGACAAACTACACAGGTGATATCTTGAACATGTTCATTATTAGGAATGGTATCTGTTTCTTTGAAATTTGTTGCTATAATATGTCATATTTACTTGCTTTTTAAAAAAGACTGGATTCCTCACTTACAACTGCTCTTTATACTACTCTAAATCACTAAGAGCAAGTTCTGATTTGGCAGAAGGATTTTGGTGTTTTTTCAACAACGCCAACCTCCACCACTTAATAGCAAGCTGCCAGAGCCTAAATGTTACAAAGAAACAGAAATAAATAGGTTAGTTAACGCAGTCCTCACTGACCATTTTACACTCTTCATTGCTAAACAAAGTGATACCAGAGACCAGATTTATTGACTAGTTAACTCTCACTGTGTTAAGTACTGCTCTAAGCATTTAGTCCATTTAGAACAAATATATAGATACTGAAAAAAAAATGAATCTTCAGGAAAATTCATTTTTAATGACAGCATCTGATTTGAACATCTGCTACAGTGACAGACTAATCAGAGACAAAAAGCTCTCTTTTAAGTGCTTTTTAAAAAGTTTTGTTCCAGACAACTGTCAGTTTTGGCAGCAACTGGACAGCCAGCTAACACATACACCTCATGTTTCTCGTCATCTCTGACCACTATGGTTTATGAATGCATAAATGGGATCCTAACTTCTCTAAAATCTCCCAAAAAGTCTTAAAAATCCTATGTAGGTTTCATGCAGCTTTTTCACAGTTATAAGGTCAAAAGCAGTAATTTTTCTTTCTTCAGAGCTAAAATCAATGTCACTAATACATTGCTTTATGACTATATGCTATGAAGCTAGAAGAGAAGTTAAAAGAAAATATGATGGCACTTCTTTGGGTTGCCTTTGTCAATCAAAAGTAAAACAAGTCCTTCCTAGTGTCCTACAGAGCAGTATCAATATTGTTGCGTTATGTACTACTCCCATTACAATGAACAGATATACAATGCACAGACAAGTTTATGCCTACAACGCCTCTATAAGGTAAGAAAAACCTATTTATAACTTACAGGAAGTACCTATTGTCTCGGACAAAGTTATGCAAGACATTTGTGGCAGAACACTAAAAGACTGCCTGTCTGTGTTAGCAAACATCTGCCTCAAACACAACATTATGTCAAGAGAGATAAAAACTAACAGCCTGGGTTGCACATATGTAGGTGACGTGCCTGCCTATCTCTACATCTCCCTCTTCATCTATGAAGAGAAATGTGCAGCAATTACTCTTGCTTCCAGGCAACTCTGTAAAAGGTATCCAAACAGAAAGAGAGCAGCAGAATTTGCCCATTTCAGCTTCATTTGCTGCAAAACCAGACGCTCCCTGTCCCCTTGGGGAAGAGGCAGCAAGCAGGGAGAAGCACACTGCAAGTTCATGGGTCACTTGTTGGCAACGCAGACTAACAGGTCACAAGATAACACCAGTTTTGTGATACTCTCAAATGCACCCCACTCTGAACAAAAGGCTCACTACATTCCATCCCTCCATTTATCTCTATCCTGAAGAGGACTAAAAGCCAGGAGCAGTCCTGAAGAAGAAATACCTACGTAGAGAAATACCAGAAAGTACAACAAATTTTATTAGCAGTGTTCAGTTATAAGGAAGCAAACTGAGAGCTCTAAACACTTGAGTCCACAAAATGGCTGTTCTGCAAGAATTTAAAATGGCACAGGCCTTTTGCACATATCAAAAATAAACAGTAGCTTCTGCTGTCTGAAGGAGTGGAAAGGAAGTTAAAAGCAGAGGTCACCTATCGAGCAGGAACAGAACAACCAATGTCTCTTCCCATAGTGTTTTTGGTTCTCACCATCCTCACAAAAAGTAAACTATGAAGGAAGAAATACAAGATGTTGCAGCTTTTCCCCAAATAAAATTTTTTGAAGTTAGCTATAGAGAGGTAGACCAAAACCCCTCAATAATTTGAAAGAATAAATTTATTTTTCTGAGTAACAATACCAGTCATTTAGTATCCGAAAGCTGCATTTGTATTAAGACAAGTGTATTTCAGTTGTTAATTCCCTGAACTTCCTAATCTCCTTACTTCTGCAGCTCCTACTACCATTTCTACCTTCATGATCTTCTCCCATGTACAGACAGCCCACTGACCCTCAAGGCAAGTGCTCTGTTCCCTGGAGCACACAGGACAAACTACTGACCACAGTACCTAACTCTTAATCTGTATTGGTTTTGCTGTTACATGGCGAGGAACATGTAATAAATAAGAAAATGAAAATAACAAACCATAAGTCTTTCCAAATATATTCATCTATTTCACTTATTACGCTGTGATCAATTAGAACATCAGCCTCCATAGAATTTTAACATCCAACATGAAAAAAAAGCTCATTGCACCACTAAGATTAAACAAGGACAGTAAATTCACCACTAACTGTAATTACAAGATACATTAAATATTCTGGCTTTTGTACTACATCATTTTAAAAAAAAGGTATTAACCTCCAGTAACATCACTAACGTCCTCCTTTTTCCCAAAGATCTGTATGGCCCATACAGCACAGAAACCACAAAAAACTGAAACAAAAATAACATATATTAAGATATTTAGACTGCAGAATCTCAAGATCCACCACAAACCACCACACCACCAGCTTGTGCAACATGGATCCTGTCCCCTACGCTGAGCAGGCCATGTGGGAGATGGCTCACCGGTTTCTCTTGGAGACATCCTGTCTAGGTGATGCTCAGAGAAGCCAGCAATGACCTACTGTTCCTTCAGGTTGGTTTGATTTTTTTAAATTTACATCTTAAACAATCCAAGTTTCACTGAACACGGGGGGAAAAACTAATTTCCTCATAGGCCCTTGAAGGGAAGAGACTCTCAGAACATGGCTAGACAAATTACACACACAGAGCTGACACATTAATGACTATACCTACATTTTTCCAGAACCTTGCAGCATTGTTCCCATTCTACAGACAGAGAAACAAAAAGACTTACATGAAACGATGCATGAATCAGTAAAAAATTAAGTTTAAGGCTATGGTGAGGGGAAATATTTCAAGCTTTTTGCTCCTTAAAGCACAGCTACAAAGCTTGTTAATATCAACAGTATACACTGAATTTAGTTGCAACTTTGAGTACTGAACATTTTTAAGAATTTAAAACCCACTCAGTTCACATACAAAGAAACATCCTATGTAATCATCTGTCAAAAATTCAGTTTTAGTTTTGCTCAGCATTATCATTAAAGAAATTTGCATTACAGCCATTTCTCCTATCCAAAGCTCATTGCCTAATTTTAAACCAGCTTTCTTTTCTGCTATACTATCACTTTCATTCAAGTTTTAGAAGAAAAAAAAAAGAAGGGATTTTCATTCCTTTCAACACAGTCCCTTCCTAAGAACTGCCTATCTTGCTGGCTAAGCGAACCTCATGGAACACAGTCTGCAATCACATGAATAAAACTTCAAAACATAAATGCAGTAGAAGCCCTAGGGGTAATCAGAAATTAGGAAAGAACAGAGTTATAAGTCTTTGATATCATAAATGAGATACAAAATAATACTTTCAGGTATATGTTCAAAACATACTTCAAGACATCAGTAAAAATACTCACCTGTAATTAACACCATCCACCATGTAGAAGCAGCTGAACACTCACAGTACTACTGCCCTTTTACTCTTGAGGGATAAGGATGTTACACCGCCTTTTGTGGACCACTGTAGGTATAATTTTAGCAAAAAAAAGAGTGATCCAACCTCTCCTCCCCATCTGACAGGAGACAAAGCAGGATTTCTCCTTAAAATAACTCACACCAGAGGCAGGGGAGTACCATGAAATCCCTTCAATGGTTAAAGCAGGCTTTGTGGAGCCTACTTCCTGCAGCTGACTTAACAGAGACAGAACAGACCACGCTACTGGTAGGCAGCAGTGCACCTTACCAACATCTGAAAAATTGGGATTTCTTTTATCTGGAGCACATTTAACACTAGTGATCCACTTTGGGGTAACTAAGCACCAGCTAACCACATGGAAAATGTTTTAAAACTGAATACATCTATCACCAAACATATGATGGACTTAACAGAGGCCCCAGAACCAGACCAGGCTTACCTCTGTCAGTAAGAAAACACAAACAGTCCAGATGAGACCAGTGCCTTACAGTTACACACGGCCAAGACCCTGACAAGTCTCCAGGTGCATGGGGGTATCCACCACATGCACCACACTCCCCACCATACACTGCTGCTTTAGTGAGCTGTCTCAGTGACAAAAACTTAACAACCATTCAAAGCAACTGAATAAAAACACATCAGTAAGGAGAAAGCTTCACCAACAGCAGTTCCCTGAAGAGCAAACAGGTTCAGCTGGAAGCTGCCTCCTCGCCCTGCCTCTGCCCAGCAGCAGCTACCACCACCGGCAGGGCCAACACACACCACAAGCCTCCAGGGCTGGCAGCTATGTCCCTTTCAGCTCCTGCATTGCCATAGTAAATATGAACATATGATAAAGTCCAACCACAAGAAAACTTCTAAATACAAAGTAGCAAATAGCAACACAAATAAATGAGTACACCAGGTAGGTTTGGGTCTAATTGTTAAAAAAACATTGGTCTAGTCTCTAACGAAACCCTAATAGATAGTCATGCTGCCTATTTTGGTAGTTACTCAAAACAGTGATTCACTGCTTTCATCTAATACTTTCACACAACAAAATACCAGTCCGTGAGTACTACGTGCTAACAAGATTATTTACCAAATGAGAAAACGCCACCAAAAATGGCTTATTTTTCAGAAATAAGCTCTTCTATTCACTATCTCTGGATCATTGACACGACAAACCTAATAAATCCCATGACTCAATGGATGTAACAAAAAGCATTTGTAACAACCTGTCTTAAACCTAAAAAAGCATAAGCAATTTCATTAAAGACTGAAAAAACACTAACAACATGTTATTTCCCAAAAATCTCACATTTGAACTATTACCCACAACCTTAAAACTGGATTTCACCTTTTCTCAAGTGATAACTGGTGATCAGTAACAACTTTGACACCTCAGCATTCCCCTCCAGTCTTTTCTAGAAACAGGTGCCTGTGACTGGGAAACCCTAAGTGCACAAAGCACTCAGCCTTGCTGTTAGCACTACAGCAGGAGAGCTCCTGCATGGTGATGTGCTGCAGTACACTGGAAGAGTCTCCTGGGTACATCCTTGCACAACCATGTCACTGAGCACACGTCCACCTGAGCATGGGAGCTCAAACATCCAGAAGGTTCCTGCTCCTACTTCACAGACTCACTCCCTGTATCTAAAGACTGCCCTCACACCAGCAATATCAACAGCATGCACAAATGAAAAGCTTAGAGAAGCACAGGGGAAGCAGAGAAGCAGGGTGGTACTGGAGGTCACCCTTGCAGCCCAGCACCAGTCAGGAAGAGAAACTGGCAGTGGGAAAAGGCAGACTGAGTGATCTGTTGGTGTAGGGGTGGCACACTCTCAAATTCTGCAACTTTTGACAGTCACTGGTATTGCTGCCTCATTGCTTGCTTCCCTTAGAAAGATGGAATTTCAAAGTTACAAGAACAACACACAAAAAAATAGTAAAAAGAGCAGCAAAATTATCCCTTTGTTTTTGTGGGGGGTTTTTTGGTGGGTTTTTATATTTTTGGGTTTTTTGGGGGTTATTTTTAGTTGCTGTTGTGGGAGTTGTTTTGTTTGAACAAACTTAAAGAGGAAGATTTAAGGGAAACAGCAGGAAGGTGGTGTCAGACGCTGGCAGAAACTGGTGCCTGTTGTTTGCACTTCTCCGGAAGAAAAAGAACAAGTGAAAGGCTCAGAGAACAGCACGTTGTGATTTAGCCAAGAGAACAAGTCACATCAACTAGCAATCACACAACACAGGGGGAAAAAACCCAAACCCCGTCACTGTTAGGGAGGGTAACTTACTGGAGATTATTTCATTGTCATAGCTTCACTATTTTGCACACAAATTATGACATATGTTGCAAGTATAACAAACAGGGAGAAAATACAAGAAACATAATATTAATGTATCATCTAATACACAACCAGGCTGTTGTGAACTTTATACATTTCTGCTCTTCTGTTTAAAAGCAAAGAATATCAAAAACTGAAATTCACAATATGGAAAAACTAGCATGATTAATCCAGCTGCCAAACTCTGTACCATCTGCAATCATCATCAGATTTAACAAAATTACATATTTTAAAAAAATTAAACAAGTTTTTAAGAGGTATGTAGTAATAAATAACAGGAATTTAAAACTTTTAATAAAAAGCAGCTGAAATCTTTGTGTAAGTTTAGCTTGTTTATGAGACTGCTTTGTGAACTGCAGGGTCCTAACAGCAACATTAGCATTCCCAATGATAAAACAGTTCACCAAGACAATGGCTTGTATATATATATAAATGTGTACATTCAGGACACATAAAACTACTGCCTCCTTAACAGTAACCACCTACATGTCCTGGATATGGTAGCATGCATCAAACAAGTAACTGAAAAAAATCATGTATGGATGCAGAATACTAAGTATCATCTAACAAGGAAGACAAACATTTGCTTTTCAATCTGAATACTGGTGTAACTCCTCTTAAGCATTATTTGTAACCCAATCATTTAATAATACAATTTCATTACAAAGAGGCAATATGCAATCTGATTGTGTAAGTAAATTAAATAAGCAGTGAACCTCAAAAAAGCAACCACATATCGAGGCCATAACATGCACAGAAGAAAGTGCTTTTTTAATCTCATTTAAAAATTCTACACCTGCACCTTCAGGAATTACTTCTATTTGAATCCTACTTGTAACTTTAAAATACTCACTCCTCACAATGACTCCTCATAAGATCAAGAGCACAATTACTATAAGCAGAATTACTTTACTCAAAGTTAAAGCTTGTGAAAAGCTTACAAGAGAGCCTCTTACCAAACTTCAGAACTGCGACTAAAACTACTGAAACTAAACCATGACATTAATTCAATAGTTAAGAAGTTTCTAAAACATGTATCAAAGACACAGCAACCACTCTCCAACAGCCACCAGCTCAAGAAATAACTGACTCACCAAAAATGGCCTGAAAAAAACCAAAGAAAAACCCTACTAATACCAGACAAAACCACTCTTTATAATCACTGTTATCACAGTTAAAATTTTTTAAAAAAATATTTACAAAGATAACCACACTCCCTAGACCACCACCACCACTCTGGAATATTCTACAGATGTTAAAGTGATTATTATTAATAATATGTGGATTTTATTTTCAATTGCTTTATAATGAAAATATCAACTTCTTAAAGGACACTATTTTCTCATCACTTTTACTAGGAATAATCTAAGAAGGCTACACATAAAGGCCATAATATTCTTGAAAGGCAAAATAGTTAGTAGGAGGGCATTAGGACACACACTAAAATTAGCTAAAGTACCCTTGCAAAATTTAGGATAAAACTGTGGAACCTATGAGAACATCGCATTAACTGGAAAACTACCAATATTTACCAAATACAGCTATGCAGTCTACAGGTTGGATTAGTCTAAGCGACAGAAGTGAAAAAAAAGTAGTATTACAAATCCTACTTGTAGCATCATCTGAGTTTATCTTCATAGAACCATCACAGAGTTCTGTGGCGGAGAACAGAAACGGGAAACACCCCTGCTGTTCAATCTACATGACCCCAAGAGCATCACAGTCCCACAGTAGGAAGACCAGGATCTATACTGTTTCAGACTTGCAGGACTTACAAAACTTGTATATTTATCTCTAAGATTACTTTCCAATTTCTTGTCCTTCAGCATATAGTTCAGAAGTTCGTTTACTTATACAAAAAAAAAAATGAAATCCACCAAAAGTTACACATGCAAGACACAGTGCTTGAAGTATGTACATGCTTTCAGTGCAAGGTAGTTTCAACATTAAATAGCGGAAAAGCTGGGGGTGTGTGATATCATACAACTGATTTTTCTAAAAGCATCAGGATTTCCTTTATTCCTCAAAAAAATTTGTTATTTTTCTCTTCTAGGTAGAGATCTATTAGAAGTCCATAGAAATGGAATCTACTACTCTTCAATCCCCCAAATAACCATGGTCAGGCTTCACTTCCTGTAAAAGGCACTTTGGAGTTTCTTACCACAATCCCCATCTCTTAAAATACAACGTTCAGAGCGCTTTATTCTTAAGGACATTATAAAGAAAGCACTGCAGCCTTAAGTTTCCACCTACTAAAAACTGCAGATATGATGAGGCGAGATACATTGCTTAATGTTCCTGCTGCCACATCTCAGCAAGCAGAGGTGGTCTTAGGGAATACCAACCTTCTTCTGTGACGTCCAGTTTCACATAAAAGCTCCAGCAAATTAACTCTCCCACTCTGAAGTGACCAGATTCCTGTCACAGTTGTGTAGTCAATCAACAATCACTAGCTGTTCCTCTTAACCCTTGGAGGACTGTTATCAGAGATAATGCTTATTGAGCACAAGGCAGGCAATTTTTCTTATTTGTGTATTTTAAAAATACGCTTCAGCACCAATTGTTTAATTGAAGCTTGGAGCAATAAGAATCTATGGTGAGGTTTAAAGTTTATGATCTATTAAATTCATAAAAGAGAAAAATACATTCAAACGTTATAAACTTCAGTGCTCTGCTGGCAGACAGACCATCACATCACTGGAAGCTGTGGGTGAGCTGCCTGAATTAGAGTTTTAAAGCACTTGATCAGCTTTCACCAGCAACTGCTCTGGCCATTTTCATTTGTTCATCCATTTCAGCAGTTGGTTTACCCAGAACTGCAAAAGAGCAACTGACACTCTGGAATGCAGGAAAGCCTGGCTTTCTCTTCCAGGTGAAGAACACAAAGGACTGGTGACTGGATTTGATCTACTAACTTCAAATTTCGCAAGGCACAGTGACCGGAAGTAATTGACTCATTTCACAAACTACAGACAATTCTCCTTCATCTAGTTTAAATGCAAAGCACATTTGGATATATTTGTTTCTTATTATGTATATAGCACAGTTAGAATTCAATTTATTTAACTAACAAAGTTAGCTAAAAGCTGTCTAAAGCATGGGGAACTATGTCTCTTAAACATTAATATAAGCTGCATAACTCCTTAAATAAATGCATATAGATGTGTCCCCTCCTGCCTAGCAAGAGATATGATCAAATGAGACCAATTAGAATCAACTTTTCTTTAGGAAAAATAATTAAGCACAAATGCAAAATAAAATTAAAAACAATTATTTAATCAGGGTTTCCTGCTCACTGATTTAAGTAATGATTAAAAGTCATAATATAGTCACTCTGATTTCAGTCAATCCCTCCAGCATGGACCCATCCCAAAGGGTCACACAGTCCCAGTCTTCCCCCAGCATCTTCAGCATGTCCAACTTCACTTCAGACCTTCTGCTCCCTTCTTCCAGGACTAAGTTTGAGGTGGGACAGCAGGCATGCTCCTGCCACCTATCACATCCTCCCCAGGGAAAGCCTAGGTATATCCCAGCTGATATACCCCAGCACTCTGCTCAGGAATAAAAGAAAGGAGTCAGAGCTCCAGAGAGAAGGTGCCTGAGAAGAAAACAAACCCTTACTTCCTATCCCAAACAAAGCATGTCAATAAGGATGGAGTCGAGATGATGGGAAATGAAGGATCCAAAATACCTTCTGCTGCTCACTAAGGCTTCCCTACTCCTAGGGAACTTTGTCCTTAAGTAATGAACATAAAGTGCAGTATTTGTTCCTTGTTATTTTCAGCAACTGTTAGAAGTTTTCCACTCGCAACATCTGAAAAACTGGGTTGTATTATGGTGGCCAGCTTCTGTTTAACTGCTCTCCAACGATCACAACTGAAATACTGGCATTTTTAACAGAAATCCTGACCACTCTTCTTCCTCTACCCACCTTCATACCCAATATCCAATCAGAGCAATTTGGCAACACAAATTTCCCTTTTCCTCTTTTATAGCTGAAATACACTAAGCCGAACAGAAAGAAGTTCATAAAGCTTTTCTTCCTCCCACCTGTGTGCTTTTATGCTTTTTAGCTACAGTTCAGGAACTCCTCTACTGCATAAAACAATTTACTAACTTAACATTTTTTCTTGTGTAAAAAAGCTCAGCATGGAAGCAAAAAATTTAGTATGGAAGTAAAGGGATTGGGAGCAAATACTACTTCAAAACACAACCTTATACCAACAACACAAAAAGCATAAAGGGTTATTTAAGCCTGTCATATTTCCATAATCTCAATTCTTAAGGTAGCAAAATTTTATAGAACTTTGATTATGATGGACATATATATGGTAGTGTTTCTCAGCAGTCACAACAGCATTTTGCAATCTTTTAGGATTATCAGGCTCTAATTAAATCCAAAGAAATGTCAAGACTAACTTCAGACTGCAGTTATTACTAACAAGCAAGTTTACTTCAGCTTGGTGAAGAAAATTACTTGCTGAAAGAAAAAACAAGAAAAAAACCACAGAAGTGAAAAAAAGAATGAGAGAAGTAACATTTTTTATTTGAATAGAGATAATAAATAAAAACATCCCGTCCCTATATTGATTCCCTCTCCATTTAAAATAGAATAGGTTAATGGAAAATTCCATTCCAAGCAGAATAAAACAGAATTAAAACAAAGTAGTTGGCCAAGGACTAATTTACTCTACTTGCTACAGCACTTGCCTTTTTAGAAAACCAGATTCAAACAATGATCTGTATAAAAAAAGGTTTCCTTTCCCATTTCTCATTTGGACATGCTACAAGATCTCCAAAGAATTTGGCATAACCATCAGCTTAATATGAGAATCACATCTTCAACAAAACCAGCAATAATATCACAAGCTAGAAATTGTGTGTGTCACTGGCATGACATTAATCCCAGACAACACCTGCTCATGCTACAGCCAGCCTAAATAATCTTTTATAATTGCTGTGCTCATTCTGAGTAAAAATATGGCATCATTTTAAAATACAAAAGTGTTCCTGTTCTTCTCTGCTCCCATATAAACTGGACAAATCCATAACATTTTTGATCTACAGTTAAATGACAAAAGCCAACAAACTTACTGAGAACTTCCTGTTAAAGCAAAAACAGTACCTGAGGTTTTACACTACACGCAAACAACACAAAACAACAACTCTGGAAGTTTCAATAAGAATCAGATTGCTTTCATATTCATGGACTAATATATTGTATATAGCATACAGATACAACCTGGCATCCAGAAGCATTTTCTAGACTGAAAACTTAAGGAGGAAATAAACTGCACCTTTGTGCTCAGACACACAACTACCATCACATTTTAGGTAACAATAAATACAAACAATACACATTTATCAAATTTTAGGAAAAAAGTTACCAACAAGATTTGCTACTCATACAACATAACTTCTTCAAAGACTGTCAAATACATGGTATAAGTTTATCTACCATTTTGCCATCATTTATTATTTTGGCCTCAAATTTGAAAACTGAAATTTGCATTCCTGTGCATTAACACAACTGAAATTTGTGTTAATTCTAAGTTCTATTTGGCATTCTATTTTGCTTTCAGCAGAGTATTGAAAGACAACAGCACACACAAAAATAACTTACAAAGCGTTATGCTTAATTACCAGACACTGCAGCACTGCCCAGTGAGCCAACCACGTCCTGTGCTGCACCAAAAGCAGCATGTCTAGATTGTGAAGGGAAGGGATTCTGCCCCTCTACTCCACACTGCTGAGACCTCATCTGGAGAGCAATGAAGGACAGGGACCTAATGGAAGAAGCCAGACAAAGGCCACAAAGATGATCAGAGGACTGGAGCATCTCCGCTATGAAGGGATGCTAAGAAAGGCTAAGAGAGTTGGTATTGTTCAGCCTAGAGGGAGACCATACAGCACCTTCCAGGACCTAAAGGGGGCCTATAAGAAAGTTGGACAAAGACTTTTACAAGAGTATGAAGGGATTGAACAAGGGACAATAGCTGTAAACTGATACAGAGTAGATTTAGATTAGGTAATAGGAATAAATTATTTATTTTGGGCATGGTGAGATTCTGGAACAGGTTGACCCTCCAGCAGTTGTGGACTTGTGCCTGCCTCATCCCTGGAAGTGTTCATGGCCAAGCTGAATGGGGCTTTGAGCAACCTGGTCTAGTGAGAGGTGTCTTTGCCCATGGTAGGGGGCTGGAACTAGATGATCCTTCATCTACAGTCCCTTCCAACCCAAGGTAATCTAAGGAATCTATTCTGACTCCACCTTGTCAGCACTGGCCTGAACACTCTCCCTTACAAAACAGCACTTTGCAGGTATGTGCTTTAATATTTTTAGTTACACACATAAAGCAGACAAAAGTCACGAAATGTCAAACAGGAAATTGTGTGACTGCAATTATGTGAGGTATAGCACAAGATTTAGTCACACAACCACACGTACAGTATGTAAAACAACACCGCATAACAGTCCTCCTAAATCCCTGATAACATCTACTGCAGGGCTCTTAAGTGACCACATATACCACACGTAAGTTATGGGTACATAAAACAGCTGACAGAATGACAGACATTTACAAGCTACACTAAAATGCAAACAAGAGATAGTTCTTATACAGTAAAAATGTACAGCTGCAACTGTATTTAAGTCCATCCCAGTCTTTTCATTTCAAACTCCAAAACAAATTCAAATCAATACAGTAAAGCCATGAGACCACTCTTGATCAAGACACAGAAGATAACATCCAATGGAAAATGATGCTACAATGTTGCAGCTCATTTTCAAAGACTATAATATTTTTAAAATATTATTTCTTCTAATTACACCCCTATTTTCCAAGTAATCTCTTTTGATACCAACAAGGTATTGCCATTTTTTAAAATTGTGTTTGCGCAATCATTATATATGCCATAGCTTCTCTTTTTTGTTTTCCGATTAAAGATTCTGAAAATATTTTTAGAACTTCCTAAATCAAGGTATTGAGGGTTTCTGTTGTTAACCAGAATCATCAAATGCCCATGCGAGACACGTGAGGTGATACCAGACCTCCACAGGTGAGGTAAGATCAACCACAGCACACGGGATATGCTCTGTGAACGTCTGCACTTCCAAAGGCACACAGGGACACAACTCTCACAGGAGCCAACCAAAGGGATTTTAATCCACAAACAAGAAGGCCAGGCTGGGAAAGAAGCTCTGCTCCAGTGCCAAATGTGCTGTATCGGTAAATGTTACCCACTCAAAACTGGCACCAGCATCGATGCAGCTGCGATCCAGTATGGGCCAGCAGCCTTGTGCACTGCTCCAAAACTCACAAGCTCCATTAACATCACAAGGTGTCACAAGTTTAGAACTGATGATGGCACAGGCTCCCATTAACACACTGCACTGCAAATATTCCATGCTTATTAGTATAATCTGGCATCAATCTTTCACATATATAAGCCAAGGTCTATGAACATACTAATCTACTTATATTTCGGGACCTATTGATTTCCAGCAAGATACTTCTTTATAAAATGTGTATACATAAAGTAAAATGTGCTGATAACATCCCACAAGCATGAACGCAAAACTTAAACCCAAGCATGGCAGCTTATGCTCATTTTCAAAGAGAGCTACCTAGTGAGGACACACAATTTAAACACAGCCCAGGAACCAAGCAAATACAACATATTACCATACCAAGAACACCAAGGTTTTGATTACTTCTAACCCCATAATCTGCTTTAGAGGATGCAAATTACAGTACCCAGAAAAATCCAATAATGTGAGTTGTAAGAAAGAAAAATGTAAAAATGAAATCATGTAAATAATCATCATATTAAAAATGAGTTTCACAAAAATATGTTTCTTGTCTCAATAGAGGCACTCAAGGGCCACCATTTTTTGTTAAATAGACACATAATTAATACTGAAATATTTCAAGCTTGTATGGCAGGTATTTGAAATACATCCAAAAATATCCTTCATATACATATTATATGCATGCACATTCATAACAAGAGTTGCAACAGTGAAGAAAGCTACTCTCTTAAACTTAAAACTAAGAATTTGGCTGGTGGTCATCATTTTTCTAACAGCTTTGGCCTCCCAGAGAAGACGAGCACAAAATGCCTGCCACTTTACTCAGCATCTTTGACATACACCATAATTCCTTCCCAGGTATTTTCTAGAGCATTTCATGTCAATCTACCTGCAGGAGCATGTGCAAAAGTGACACACAGTGATACAAGTCAGACAACTACTGGTGTGGAAAATGGAGAAACCAGACTGCATTATACATTTTCAGGATGTCAAATCCCTGTTACCAAGTCCCTATGTTGCTCATCAACCAGAAAAAAAAACCCAAGAAAACCCAAAATGCAAGCAAGTAAGCAAGCAACTATAGGAAGACCAAAAAAACAAAGACTCTCCATCTTCACAACTATTTCTATTTTAAGTTAGCAAGCTTCCTGCTTGGGCAATGACGTTTTGCAGATGCTACAAGAAATGGTATTCATTAAACTGGGGCAAATCAATTAAAATTATACAACTGCTCGGTATGCAAGTATCTGTGCATAAAAGTTCTCCTCCGCCACTAACTGGCGTTCAGCAAGTAGTTATTTTAGCTAAAAGCGCCGAGCAACTCACTAGCTGTATAACTGCTACATCTTGTGGCAGCACAACACAAGGAAGAAAAGCAGACAATACCCGAAAGGGAACAGCGAAGGGACTTGTTTGCTCATAACCTTCATACAGATATTCCCTGCAACCACCCACAACACCCTGCTGTCGCTGTCGGTGTAACACAAGAGGGGAGGAGCAGGGGAGGGAGGAGAAAAATATTATCATCGAAGGCGTGATGGAGGACAGGAGAAAGTTGCAGTCATTCCGTGGCGGCCGCAAGGCGCCCTGTCACTTCTGGCCGCAAAACCGGCCGCCTCCGAGGGCGCTTTCCCCATGGGGACGAACCTCCGGTGTCGGCCCCTCTCCTTCCCACCTCCATGATGCCAAAAGTGCCCAACTCCCTCCAGCAACAGAGGCTGCATCCTCCGGCGCAGCACTTCTACTTAGCCGCTGGCGGAGGGGAGCCTATTCCGGGGAGGACGCGGCGAGCGGGCGCCCGAGGAGACGCGAGTGGCTGCGGCAGGCGGACGGCCCGGGGACGGAGGGAGCACGGCGGGTCCCCCTCCGCGGCCCGGCGCGGGGGAAAACAACGAGGCGCCGCCGCGCTGACGAGCGGGAGGGGGCGGCGGGGCCCCGCTCACCCAGCGCCCGAGGCTCCGCTCACCGCTACCGGGCCCAGCGCTGACCCCGCGCCGCCACCGGGGGCACC
>VWYI01040250.1:674-16486 GCA_013399455.1 Anthoscopus minutus | reverse complement strand
GCCGCCCGGCACCTCCCCGGCGTGCTGCCGCGCGGGGCGAGCCCAGCCCGGTGCGGGCGGCAGCGGCGGGGCTGAGCGGGCTCTCCCCAGCGCGGTCCAGGTGAATGTTGTTCAGGCAGCACCTCCGGGGGCTCTCGGACGCCTGCCGTTTCTCAGTGTTCTTTTCCCGGACAGGACGGTGTGGCGGCAGAGACTCGGGGATACTCGGGAGAAGCTGATGTCCCGAGGCGGAAGGCTTTGGCCGCCAGCCGCAACCCGCTACGCTGAGGAGCAGGAGCTCCCATCGGATGAACTGGAAGCCGGGCAGGAGCCATGTACCAGGCCCACCACCTCACTCGCTTCAACCACCAGGCTCAAGCTGAATGGGGCTCACCAACGCCGACCTGGCTAATTTCAAAACGTTCCTCTCTGCCTTGAATTTAGAGACTAAAGTGGAAACTTAGCCGAATTTTTCAGTTTTTCCTTCCTTGAAATTAACATAGCCATGACTGAGAATGTGAGATACATGGAAAGTCACTTCTGAAACAAAGCCTTTTAATTTACCAATGCAACTGGTAAATACATTTTATATATATAACAGCGATAACAATGACTTTGATTACGTACAAAAAATCCCAGGTTGCAGATATATTGCATTTTGTGTATATGAAGAATATATTCATCATTCAGGCATGGCACTTATTTTGTGGTTGCTGTGTGGAAACAACCTGGCCATCTACTAACCTACTTTCCCCTCTATTTGAGGATGACAGGAATAGATTAGTAATGTTGGATTGCAGCTCTCTGCACAACACATATATTACTAATTCTGTCTCTTCCTTTTATAAGTGTCATCTGTCAAATTATCTAAGATCTTCACCTCCCACAAGTATATAGCATAGCTGGAAGTTTCCTTGCAATTTGGCATTAACTGAAAGTGAAAATTCGTATATTTATTTGCTAAACAAGTCTGTTCCAGGACATATATCTAATAACAAATATACTTTCTTTTCTTTCTTTTTTTTTTATCTTTTTTTTCTTTTTTTTTTTCCAGAGAGAAGTATCTGATATTTCAATAAGTACTTGCTTAATCCTAAAGACTTCTCAGACTTCAAGGAAGCAAATTACATGAAGAAATTTCCAGTACTCAGGAATGAACTAAAACAGTGCTAGTTCACTCTGACTGCAATATTAATACTTAGAAGCTGCTATAGAATATTCTTGCTAGGTTAAAACGAAAACATACTCATAATCCCACAATCCATATGATAGCATAAGTGAACAGGCACCCTATTTCCTGATGAATATATCCTGCTGCAGAATGTTGCTTTTAAAATCTGCCAAGTAAAAAACAGTAAGTTAAAGAAATTGTCTCTTTGTTTATAGCCCTTTGCATCCACTTAAAACAAATTCCTGCTATCCTTACAAAACCATATATAAACAAGCACTCTTTCTGCCAGTTTTGCTTACAAACTTTTGCTTACAAGTGGAATGCCTAATCATTCCACTGACACAGTTGAGACTTCTTGTTCAAATAAAGTATTCTTGCTTTGATTAGGGGAACAGGACATCATGAAGAAGATCCCATTCATTATTTCCTTTATTAGATATGCAGTTTAAATATTATAGAAATGCTGAAGTATCTTTTGTATTTTCAAATATTAACACTATAAAAAATAATCAGATCTTTGCCATCTCATAATGTGTTAGAAAACACATCATGAAGGGACCAGAAGTGGGCACATGCTACAGGACTTCCCAGCAGAGCACAGTACCTGCTGCAAAATATGGGTTGAGTCTGCATGTTGTAACATAGTAGAGCTTTATTTCTTGGTTTCATGAGTTGTTGATGTAGAGATTGAAAACAGAGTGTAAGTTATATAGATCATCTCCAGATGAGACAACATATAATCAAGAATACATGGAGCAGGGTATATTCCCCTCTAGTTTTCAGAAAACCTACTTTCTTAGTGAGTTAGAGCTGACACTGATTTTAATGTACTCCTTTATTTGTAAAGCCACATTCCTTCAGTGTTACCAATTTAATAGTATCATGGAGGGAGATAACACCTTCATTAGTGCTTTTCAGAAATTTCAAATTTCAAAAGACTTCCCCTAGCAAATATCATCATATTTGTACATAATGCTTTTCCTTGAATGCCCTGTCTTTATTTGATAATAAAACTTTACAATCCATGGCCTTTATGGCCAGATGGCCTTTCTCTCACAGCGGTGAGCAGCCAGTCAGCATCCCTAGCCCAAAATGTTAAATACTAAATCCACCTCAAATAGTACTAAGTATTACTAATTATTTTTTTTAAATATATTAAATATTAAATCTTTCTCTTTGCCTTCTAGTTTTTTGGAACAGAATAGGCTGTTATCAAGGTTTATGTGAACACTGCATTCCATCAACATCAGGCATAATTTGAGGTAGTAGATACTGAGGAATCAACTTCCAATGGGCTTGCTCTGGATAACAATGAATAAGGGGCCACACACCTACCTACATGGGAAAACTTGATTCCAGTTGAAGCCCCATAAAACTCATTTGGTTTTACTAATTCCTGAGGAAAAGGACCTCAAAATTCAGAATAGAGAGAAGTAAAAAAACAGTGTGCTGTTTTTCTCATAAGAATGGGTCAAATGAAAGTTAGCAACATTTATGGCGGTAGTAACTCTCGAGGACAGTTGAAGAAGAGAAAAGCATAAGGAATTTTCCTTGTTCCAAAGATTAAAAAAAAAGGTAAGCAACAAAATCCTGAAAAAATTAAAATTGTAAGAACTTTCAGTTTTGCCACTGGAATGATTTATGAAGATAATTATCAAGATCTTTTATGAAAAAGCTTTTATCATGGTAAGTTCACAATCTCTAGGAAGTGAGAGAAGTTCAGACTTAGAAGTTCAGACTGGCAGATAGCAAAGAAAGGTGCTTAAAGAAAAGAATTAATGGTCTGAATAGTGACAATAAGGAAGATTACAGCAGGAGTGAGTTTTTGGAGACATCTACCTTGCATCTATAAAGATTACTGTACACTCAGGTCAAATGTCAATTACAAAATTTCCACATACATCCTTTAGAGAAAAAAGAGACGTAATTTCAAACACTACACATAAAATCCAGTTTATCCCACATGTTCTTAAGGAAGAATAGGCTATGACTGTGGGACAAGTTACAGAGATATGGCAGTTTCTTCCCTATTCTGAGACCTTCACCTTCATTGTTCATAGGCACCAAATACATTTCGGTGTCCTCATGAAAGATTTGTATTTAATAACAACAAGTAATACATGTTCTTAATAATTGCATATATCTTACTTCTCTTTTTCCCACGAAAGGCAATTTGCTACTGGCTGGCTTAGGTTTCATGCCAGCAGCAGATACTGCAATACCAAGGTGTAGCAAATGACCATGCATTATATCAGTAATTAGAAGGAAGGCCTCCAATTCACGAGAGGTAGAAGAGGAACTTGATTTAGCAGGTTCGTTCTTTTAGGACTGAAAGTCAAGAGTTACAAGAAATGACAATAGCCTTGGAAAGTGGTAAACTATGCGCTCTGAACTATATGCTAAACTATATGCTTTCAGACTTAAATCAGTCTCTGTCAGCTACAAATCAGGGAAATGTCAGGAGTCAGAGATCATTAGGGTCTTTACTGCTGATGCTTTTGGCATCTATCTAACATGTAGCTTTCTTCCATCCTCTTGGACTTGGTACAAGACAGTAAAGCAACCAAGACTTACTATCCTTTGATTTATCCCCTCAATTACTTGTAATGACAGTGAAACAGAGGTTTCAAATTCTTTGTTAGTTCTTTGTCAGCCTAGCACTGGATAATAGATCTGTAGCAGCATTTTGTTGAAGCATAAGCTATTACAGTATGCCTCACTGTAGATTTGCCAATACTTATGAATTTTATACTTAAAAATATGTATACACACATACTCACCTACCCCTAGGTGAAAGACCTACACACATCCTATAACTGTACCAACACCAGCAGCCAATCTGATTTAACTAGCATAGCAGAAAAATATTCTTGCAACTAAATAGACACACTGGTATAGCAGCTTGTGTAGAAAATGACAAAATTATTTCATCATCTAAATGATGTATTTATGGCATTTCTAGGTTAGATGTAATGTAATATGCTGCAAAAACATAACAAAAAATACTGTCTTCTATCTTGGTGAATGCTGGAAGATTGTAGCTCAAACACACTGTCCTTCCTTCTCCTAACATAGCTGAGCACGTGTATGGACCCTCCCTGGATCAGACCAATATGCTCCTGGCCAGTCTGTTGAACTAGAACCTTACAGTCTGTGTTCTGTAGGTCAGAAGATTCAGAATGCAGTTTTGGCACAACTACAAGGTAAAATGCCACGTGACTGTGACATCAAGTGCATTGTTGTGACAGAACACCATCTCAGACTGGAACAGCTTCTGCACCTGTTTCCCACAAAGCATTTCTATTTATGAGCAAATAGACATGTTGCAATTGTACTAACATTAATTTTAAAGTTTAGACAAAGTTTCTAAAACTGGTTTAGTGCAATAACACTTTTACAAGAAAAAGTTATTTTGAACTCTATTAAATCAATTTTGAGGCTCACTGAATTACAGCTGTGTCCTTAAGCCATATACTGCACTACATGCTATACAATTTTTTTAATATGGCACTTTCTGGCAACTCTAAGTTGCAAGGTAACAAAAACATGCATAAATAATACACTAGCAAAAATATCTTCCCTACCAGCTTATCAAGATACAGAGAAGTCAAAATGAAAACAATGTTACCACATTAAGCTTATGTTTATGAACTAGACACAAACACTTTGTAAACACAGATCTATTTTTATCATTTGGGTAATTGTCATGAACTGCATTTATTATACCTTTAATTTCATCACTATTAGTCAGATCCAGTGATCCACCTCTGCTATAATTACTTTTTTTCCAAATCTCCAAGAAGCCTGCGAACAACTTCCCATCAAACCAAACACAAAAATTAAATGGAATTTGGGGTTATTTTTTTGCAATAGAAATGTTTTGACTTTTGACTCCAGCTCTAGCTACTTTGATTATTAGATACATTCCAGTCAGAATCAAGGATAGTTTTACAATCTCCTTGTTAATGTAATTTTAATAAAAAATAATTTGGTTTTAAATGTTCCCTGGTGAGGAAATAATAAAAAAAAAATCCTGATGGATGCTACATTCACTTTCTTTATCCCCATCTGTCTGTTTTCATTTTATGATATTACTTTTCTTCCCATGTCCATTGCAATCTACTTGTCTGCTCTTCCCTGCAATTTTTTTCTACACTCAAGACTATTCCTTTTACAATGCTGCTCTCAGGTAAACAGGCCCCTCTTATCTGTCAGGCTTCCTCTCCATGTTTTTTTAAGCTCATGCTTTTCCACACATCTTTCATAGTTCTGTCTCACTCTTTACACCTTATATCTTCTTTCCTGAAGTATCTGTCTTGCCTGGAGCTTATTTTGTTGCCTTTGATTTTAAGCCATTAGAGACACAGTGTTTGCAGAGAGCCATGTCTGTATGTGGTTTCCAATAGCAATGGGGCATGTCGAGATGTTTTTTTCAGACAAAAGTCTTACCAGTTTGGGGTTGTTGGTTTGGGGTTTCTTTTGTAATTTTGTTTCAATTTTTGGCCACAGAACACCAGCAATAAGCCTGACAGATGATTAAATATTAGATACTAAGATAACAGTGTTCTAATTACAGATTCTCTGCCTCTGTTCACTTCCAGTTCCAGATGAGCTGGTCTGCTGCATCGTTCTGCAGTGTCCCCTGTCCTGGGAATAGGGGAGCTGCTTTGCTCCAACTTTTTTTGTTTTGTTCTGACGCCCACTCAGTTCAGTGTCGTATCCCTTGTTCTGTCCACGCACACCTCCAAAAAAAAAGGTAATAGCCCCATAGTCAGCAGATTTGAAACAACCTTTCTTTCAGGGTACTGAGATTTCAGACAGTTGAGGAGATAAGAGAGGAAAGCTGCTTTGCATATTTAGCTCATCAGTTAATGCTTCCTAATGAGACAAAGGTGGAAGATATAAATACAAAACTGATCACAGAACAATAAAATCAATTATGCCAAAGAAAGCATAGAGTGACAGAAAGTGTATGGCTTTCCAAAAGTGGATTTTTCTTGGCTTACGGAATGAACGGGTGGGTAGATCTTTTGGAAGAAATTCATAAGGAAATAGGAGCATAGGAGAGCCAACAGTTACTGAAAGAAGTGTATTAAAGGCACAACAGCAAACTACCCTGATGGAAAGTAAGCACTGAAAGAGAGCATCAAGGCTTCATCAGGAGCTATTTGGTTAACTGAAAACCAGGAAGGAATCACACAAAACAGTGAAAACAAGAACCAATGGCTAAAAATGAGTTTAAAAGAATAGTAAACTCACACAAAGAACAAAGGATGAAAGTTAAGAAGCTATTTGAGTTTATCTAGGAAAGGACCTAAAAGGCAATAGAAACTAAGGGAGACAAAGAAAAGTTCAAAGACAGCAAATAATGTGACACAAAGAATTCTGAAATATTCAAGGATTATTTGCCTAATGTGTCTACAAAATATCTTCGTGTCAGACATGCAAAGCAATTAATTTTACCAAAGGTCTAAGACACACAGGCCAGCAAAGGAAAGAAATGTGTTAAGCAATATTAAGAAATGCCAGTTTCCAATCCTGCTGACTTAAGCATGTAGTCCAGAAAGCAGTGGGTAAAGCCAGCCTCCCTGTAGCCTTGTGTCTCCTGATTGCATTAGCCCAGAGTAAAAAGGATGACTGAAATTTATGTCTGGAATATTCGTAACATTCTTCTGTGAATTTTCCAATGCCTGATATCACGGTTTCATTTACACTGAATTCCTCGTTGCCATGGAAGGCTCTCTATTTACCTGCTTATTTTCACAAAATCTGTAGAAATGTGGTGTTTCTGAGACCACAACTAGTCAGTCCGGTTCAGTCAGAGAATAAGCAACAAGTTCTAAAGGTATGGTGTGGCCTGATGGTCATATGTGGGATTGTATAAACTGTGTTTCCATAGGAAAATGTGCTGAAAATTACCCCGGAGCAGTTTAAAGATAAAATAATCTCTGTATGATGATTCTGGGATGGGAGGGAAGGGGTTTTTGTTTTGGTTTGGGTTTTTTGAGACGTGCAAGAGAGGTCCGAGAGACTAGAAATTATAAAAATACTGCCTTAGGAAACAAGATGCCATTGGCCTCTCATAAATAACCATGCATCTCTGAGAGATACTGTCATAGGTTATTAGGCAATTACTGTATAGACATGAAGAGAACAATATGATAGAAAACAATTAGGTAGTAAGGCTTTAAAATGTAATCTTAGGATCATTATTGTGTCAAACGTCTCCAATTTCTTTCCTAGAAAGGGCATCAGGCCTATTGAATAAGAAGGATGTAAATGTGGTATCTGTACTTTGACAGTGCTTTTAGTTGAGCCCTCTCTAATTTTGCCTGCAATACAAAAAATGGTGTAGACAAAGTCAAATAACATTTTACACAAAAGTAGTTAAGTATTTCTCCCAAAAAGTATTTATTGAATGGGTTTCTGACAGAGTAAGATGGCACTGCAGTAACATCCTTCAGGGACTTCTCATCCATCCTATTCTATTCAATTTTTCATTGAACACTTTGGAAAATAGAAAAGGGAGTAAACTTGTAAAATTTGCAAAAAGTCTGGAAGGGGGTTGCAAACACAGGTAAACAGATCAGAATCCAAAATATTTAGATAATGTGAGAAACTACAACCGCAATAAGCTCATACTAGATAGACTGAAATGGACAAAACCAGAGTATATTAATATAAGCTCATGATGCTTTAACAAGGCAACAGGATTGCAAAGAAGGATAGGAAGGTTCAAGTGGATTTCAAACTAAATATGAGTCAACATGATGATGTTGCAGAAAGGCATTTCATATTCCAAGATGTGTTAGGAAGTGTGCAGTTTGTGAGATGCAGGACCTAATTACTTTGCAATCTTCAGTGCTGCTGAGGTCTCAGTTGGAGAATTCTGTGCAATTTTGAGCAATGCACTCCAAGAAAAACTTCAACAATTTGGATGGAGTTGAAATGAAATCAACAAGAATGATATTTTGAGAATATGACTTACAAGGAAAGGTTGAAGAAATGAGGCCTTGCTTCCTCAGAAAAAGACTGGAAAATGCATAAGAGGTTACATACAGAAAGTCATGGCTAACAGATCTTTGTACACACCTGAATTATAACAAGTGACTGCTTAATTTGCATCAAAGTAGAGTAGTCTAGATACAAAAAAATGACACAACAACAACAACAACAACAACAACAAAAATCCTTTCAACTCAAAGTCTAGATTAGATAGAATAGATTTATGAGGTTGTGGAATCCCCTTCATTTGTAGTTTTTAACAGCAGCCTATACAAACATCTGCCAGGGGTGACCTAGTTACCCATTTCCTGCCACAACAGGGAAAGACTGGACCTCCTTTTCTTTTTCCCCACTGTAATATTTTCATGACTGGAGAACCTGTGTCATTTGACTTGGTTGCTACAGATTAAGCAGTATAACTGTTATGACTGAGGAGCCAAGACCTTAATAAAATAAAACATACTTCCACATAAAATTAAAAAAAATTCAGGGAAAAAAATTAAAAATAAAACTAGCTTCAGCATTTTTTAAACATATATACATCAAAAAGAATTATTCTCTATTAATTACATTATTTCTTAAAATACAATTTTATTGTCCAAAATATACTTTTTACAACCATTAAAAAGTCAATTTGATATTTTGAATTCTTTTAAAATAACCAGGGTACCAATAATGATTATGATGTTATTTCTTAATGTCATTATTTAAAGTGAAGTAATATCAATGACTTTCATGAAGAAAGAGAAGTGATACATGAAATACAGAAATACAACTCACAGAAAAACTGTGCATGAAGCTCTGTCAGCACCTCAGGGATATGGTGGTATTACAAACATAAACTGCACAAGAGCTTTTCTCCTGTACTTCAGGTGCTGTCATCAGAAACCTGTGTTTATCCACAGCAGCTTTAGGTATCACTGTTACCGATACTTAGATAATATCAAGCTATGCACATGCACAGACACACCGAGTGTTAAGCTATAGTTACAGTTGATCTGATGACACTTCTATCGCAAGAACTCATGCAATCCCTGTTAAAGAAACCAAAACATCATTTATGTTGAAAGCTTCATGACTACTCTTAAACTTTTAGATGATTTCTGAGAGCTAATTTTTAAAAATACATGTTTCTTTTTCCATTTTTGTAACTACCAAGAAGGCCTCTTCCATATTTCTAAGCATGAAAAAAATTCTGCTCCAGAATAACGTTTTTAATTATTTATTTAAAATTACTTGCCAAAACTCTAAAACTGTTATGTTTTCAGAGCCAACTTGTAGTTTACAAAAGGTACATAACATAAGAAGGTTTTCAGTTATTTTCAACTCACCAATCAAGAAAAGAATCCAATTTCTACTAGTGGCCTGCAGTGGGATGAAAGGAAACAAGTCAATAAACCACAGACATCTGGTTCAAAATATGAGACATGTGGCCAAAAGCTTTAGCAGGTTCTATATTACCAAGATCCCCATCAACCTGTCCAAAATATGTAAATTATTAAAACTACACTAAATGGTAATTGATCCAAGATCAATGTAATTCTTTCCCATTTCTGTAGGTGTGTTTAATTCTCTGTGTGTTTCCCAGACTCTGCTAGGTGAAAAAACTGTGAAAGAATTCACTGAAGTAGTGAGACAAGAAAGGAAAATGCTATTGCTTCACTTGGTGTATAGCATTCATAAGGCAACTGAGGAGATTAGCTTTAATTTCCAATCTTAACACACAATTGCATGCTGGGTTTTTACAATGCAAAATTGTGAGCTGGAGGATATTGCAGGAACACTGACACACCAATGACTTTTCCATTTCCTGGATTGGATTTTTGATTGTCCTGCATGTCAAAATGTAGGGTTTTCTCCCCCTTCCCAACCTGGTTTAAAGCACAAAGAAAAGAGATGAACTATATAATGTAAGAATTAGCATAACTGTTCAGGCAATACTGAGGAGAAAGTACAATAGTTGTGCCTGTAAAAGTAAGTTCTCATGCATGCAAAATATCAAATGTATACAGCTGTGCAGTTTCTACCTAGAAAGTAAAAGTCTGTGCTTATAAATATATGTTTTTGTGGCTGCAATGCATGTAGAATTGCTTCTTTTTAAGTCAGCTTGAAGCGAAATTGAGTTTTAGGCCTTCTCATTTTTCCACCAATATGGTGTAATACTGCATAAAGAATGAACAGCATCATAAGGGAATTTTTTTCTATCTCATCTCTTTTTTTCACCAAATTGTATTCCGAGACTGTTCCCAGCAGCTGTTCATCTAATTCATCAGCAAGAACCATATTCAACAAGATTATACTGCTTTCATATTTCCCCTTCAGAGAAGCAGAGGAAGAGCAGGAAAGTAGGAGAGGTAAGAATCCAATAAGTGAGCCTATAGGAAAACACAAAATTCCCAGAGTCCTGCAACTCAGTTAAACCCTATCTACAGGCAAAACACCACAAACTGCCCTTTGATGGGTTAACTGAAATTTAACTTTTGAATTTTAGCACACAGCCCCATTTTCTTCTCAGCACCAGGGACACCAGCTATTCTTGAGAAAGAAAAAAATTAAAGGCCTGTCATACAGTTTTTCCTTGCTTACTTCACAAGCAAAGGGTTAAGACAGGCATTGAAAAAGCATCCAAGAGATTAGACAAACAAAAAAAATGCTTATGTACATGTGTATATGTGCATGATGATAAGACAATTCCTATACATCCTTCTCCCCTTGCTGCAACACAGAGAAAAGACAGTATCAAGCAAGTCAGGCCTCCTCCCTTTCTCCTCTGCTATAGCTTTCAGTAGGCACAATGCTTATTAGTACTACAAGAAATAGGGATTTTGCAGTTCAAATGAATCACATGTTCTAGGGTTTAATCAATTGCTGAATTAAAAAAAAAGAAGAAAGAGGTCATAAGTTAAGGACTGAAACTGCAAACAAACCCAGAAAGGAACAGCAGATGTTAAACATGCCACAGTATGTAGAGATTATATTAACTCTTACCTGCATCTCATTAAAGAAGCTCAAAGATCAAACCAGATACACTCATCTCTTGCTTGTAATTTGCTGTATGGCGGTCCAGCAGTGTTTCACACAAGAATTAAGAATCACAAAAAATACAGATGGAAAAGAATTCTGCATGTCCTTCAGCCAATGCAGGATTTTTCATTTTGTATTTTTCTTGTCTTGGTTCAGTATCAAGCACTGGAGATTTTTAGTGGTGGCTCTGCAGCCCAGTAGCTTTCAATACACTGGAATATTCTTCATTATGTTCTAGCTTTGCTGATTTTTCTAGAAGGTATAAGATTTTTTTTGCTACACTCTCATATTAGCCTTCTAATTCTCCAGTAAGTACTAACAGGATTGGGTTCATAATTCTTGTCAATTTTATAGGAAACAGTTACTCTCCACCAGTAATAAATATTTATATTTGCAAAGTTGTTTTTTTCTGTTATATCTTGACCCATAGCTGTTCATTTTACAAACAATCCATATTTGTTGCATATTTGTAAAAGTATCAGTATGCAGATACTGTAACATATTTTGAGGATGTCCTGTTGCTGTCTGGATTGTTGTGCAATTTATATCCTCCATCATGACCTTATTTTGAGATATATTTCTCATCTATGCTATATTTCAATCCCCCTTTTTTAGATTGTCCCCTGTTTCTTGGCCCTGTGCTGGTAATGAAGTGGCTCTAAATGAATGCTCTCAGTCTCATCTGACAGATGTATGCTAGGATGAACATAGTGTCATAGTTCATATATTAAAGAAAAAAAAATCAAAACTGCGTGGTCTGCAGCATTGATTAAGGGACAGCTTGAATCCCCAAGGCATTCCAGAGCATACTGCTAAAGACATTTCCTGTCAAAATAGGAAAATTGAATCCATTGCACATAGAATAAAAAGCCAAGTTCTGGACATATTCAGCACGCAGCCTGGAACACACAAGCATGAAATGAGGCAATGAAGTGGTCTCACTGTGCCAAGCTGAGTATTCTCAAGATGTTGACATCTAATACCACAATGCAGAACTTTGCCCAGTCTTGAGTAAAACTTTCAGTACTTTCAGAAAGTAAAAGAACTCCATCCCCTGACACTTCTTCTGTTTCCTTCTGGTTTGATATAAATAATCCTTTTTCACTTTTTGGACATTATTCAATTAAATCCTTTTCTTGCCGTCTCAAGTTCTCTCTACCACATACACACTTCAAGTGTTTTCCCATTTGCAATCAAGAAACTTCAAGTTTCTCAGGGAGGATCATTGCGAAGAAATTCTGGGGCCATCTTTAGTATAAGTCTTGTTTTCTCTTTTATAGTGACAGAAAATTTCCCTAACACAGACTACGGGCACTGCTGAGCTTAAAGCTACAAGGCACCCCTTGGTCTGAGAGTCAGCTGATTTTACATGTACAAGAAAATACAGGCAGGTATAAAGTGAATGATGTCTCAGAGCCCCCTTCATTTGGAAGAGGCTATGAATGCACTGAAGCACCCATAATTTAGGCTCTATTCCTGCATATATATATATATATATGCATGTATAAGCTCAGCAGAAGGTAATCTCCATTGCTCTGGCAGGAGGCACTCATACACTTTTCAGAGAAAGAGTGAGTGTTTCCACGTCATTAATCAAGCTGGTGACTAACATTAATACACTGATTGACAGGATGCTCACAGCAGCTGTTATTGGTTATGGATGTCATTCAATGTTATCCTCTTCCCATTATGTTGTATTCATAATGTGCTGGCAGAGGCTGTATTTTATATATTAGCTTTCCTAGGAAAGCCCAACTGCACCATAGGTGTAAAACTGTGATCATCCTGAAGTCAGGAGCAAATCAGAATTATAGGTCTTTAGGATCACAAATGCCAACTATTAACCTAGCATTAGAAATAGGGCTAGAATTTCATGGTAGAGTTACTAATCCTTTATTTCTTATCTTTCTCAGGAAAACTTACTTTCACTTGTAAAAAACTCAATCCTGACACATAAAAATGATTTCTATCAGACCTGACCACTAAAAGACAATGCACCTCATCTTCTGCCTTCCAAAGACAGATTCATCATTCACATTCATCTGACATAGAAACAACAGTGAAACCAATGCCTGTCTGATGAAGGGATTCAGTCAATGTTTAAGGGTCTAGGGATGGTTTGTATCACATTACTTGTCACACATGTGCTTAATGAAGCTTAGAAACCCCAGGAAGAGCCAAAATTCCAAGGTAACTTCATTACCAAGAAAACCCTAAACCATTGAAATCAGTCATAAGACTCACAGACAACTTTGTACACAATTTGCATTTTTTTACAACAGAAAATCCCACCCAATTTTCCTATCAGACAATTCCACTTCAGGTAGTAAGGGTAAGTGCCTAATAACACACAGGGCTCTTTTAGCAGCTTGCACGCTAACAACCAGTATAATTGTGCCTAGCTTTTTATTTCAAATGGAGACTACCTGCTTCCCATCACAATGGTGCTTCATTAAAGGACCTATTCCATCATGATTTATATGATATCTACGCAAGTTCCCAACGGGAGTTGTACTGTGAATAATAAAGGTAACTTCTTTGTTCCATACAGATTTTGTACCAGATCTATCTCCTTTTCACTTATTCTAGTCACTATTTTGATCTTCTTTTTGATGACAGTACCACAGTACACTCATAAATTCATATGCCAAGTTATTAAAAAGTTTTAAAAAATCCAAAGAAGTGATGAAGTATGCTGTAAAACTTTTTCCCCAACTGAGTTTCTAGATTCTCATGTATAAAGGATAATCCATGGCCAATTGCACATACTCATTTATTTACAACAATATTTAGAGGTAAACAAAATAGCAGCAAGACATTTCTGCACACTAGTTTCTTTTTTCCATTCTATTTTTAATGTATTTCTATACTGATTCCTGAGTGCACCTCAGGCATGCACAAAGCAGCATAACTGCTATCTATGTAGTTCTATGATTCTATGTTGAGCTGGGAAGAAGCAAGTCAACTTGCTTTGTTTCGGAGTTTTCATTTTGGTTTACACACATATGCACACAAATATGGATACTTTTGTTCTTTATATGTAGTTTCTGAGACAGAGCTGAACTGTTCCCAAAGAAAACACTGCCATGGTCAAGCTTTGCTCTTACTGCAGAAAGATCCATTGGTCTAGATGACCTATGTTTTATTTCTGAGCTTTAGTAGATCTCTTAAGTACTTTAAATCTCATTCTTGGACTGCCTAGAGTAAATAGATGAGAATACTGATACTGAATTTATTATTCTTTGAATAGGTAGAGCAAAGAACAGAAGACAGATGAGCTGTATCCTCCATCTCTGAGAATGCACAGCATTCTTCTCTCTTAGCTGCAAGTATTCAGTGCCAAACTTACTGCTGTGCATGTTACCTCATCCCCCTCACACTAACCCAACCATGTGCAAGCAATGAGTTACCAATGAGTGAGATGAGATGATTATTCACCAGGGTGGGACAATTTCTTACACAGGTCCATAACCCATTACAGTTTAGCAGCTGAACTGAATTTGAAGATTGCAGCCATGCCATAGCTTTTGCTGCTGATGGGACACATACAAAATATCCAGGTTGTCTGAGAAGCCTTTGTTTATATATGGCTTTAGTCAACCTTTATTATGGTGGTTATCTTATCCATGGCTCTTGTTATTTAGTCCTGACATTTAGCAATAGTAAACTGCTTACTGGATAGTTTCTTGTCATGGGATCCAACAAAATGAAAGTAAAGATTACATATGGATTTTTTGGGAAAAAGCTATGATTCCTCTTGTATAGAAGCTTTCACTTTTCAGTACTGTCATTCTAAACTCCAGCCCTTCTACTGTCATGTGGTAAAGGGTAAGAGTAGCCCTTTTGACAAGGAATACTGCAGAGGAGTGGAAAAAGAAATTCCATCTGGGGACCAGGGTGCCAATAACTGAGGTTAACACACATTCAGAATAACTTGGGGCATCTCAGACTCCAGCTGAAAGAGCAATTGCACTGTTATTGCTAAGTTCCCCTAAAGACAGTGTGAGTGCAGAGTCCACAAAGACATTAGTTTTTCCTGCTTCTCAGGATGAGAACCAAACTATCACCCTGCCTTAATACAAACAAGCACTTACTTCTGGGAATAAATTCAAAAACACTACTTACAATTTCATGTGTCTTATGCTGAATATATTAAATAGAATATGAAATGTGTATTCCCGATTACTGATTTGGATATTTTTCCACAAAACGCTTCCTGAGTGTAATTCAGAAATTAGATTCCCATCTGATTTCAATATGATTTTGCTTTTGAATAAAAATCACAAATTCCAAAATATTACAAGCCTCAAGCACCTTGTTAAATACCGTCTTGTCCACAAAGACTGTACAAGATACCTGAGAGATCTGCACACAAAGGCTGAAACAGAAGGAGACTGAAACAGGTGTATTATTTAGAAGTCCCACATACAAAGCAAGATTTCTGTTATACTTCTAATACAGTATTTTGTGTAACCCCTGAGGCAAAACTTCTTATAACCACTGTCTGCAGGAAGAATGTACTGCCAACATATACGGTACACTAAAGGAAAAAAATTACCTCTGTCCACATTCACACCAACTCCACAGCTCCTTAAGACAATCATTTTCAAAATATCTTTGTTCAGTAAAATAA
>VWYI01040235.1:0-19484 GCA_013399455.1 Anthoscopus minutus | reverse complement strand
CACTACATTTGGGTGAAGAGGAAGAAAGCATTTTATTCCTTTTGGCACATGTGCAATGCTAACTGCAGTGAAATGGACTAAAACTTTTCAACAGAGATAGCAAACCTCATAATTTTAACTTCACAGAAACAGCTGAGATTTAAGAACTCCTCTTCAGTTTCATCCCGAAGCAAGGTCACATCACTTAAAAATTTTTTTGAAATAATGACCAAATCTCATCAATTAGCAGACCATGTAGCTGAATTTTAAAGTTCTGAACTAAATAGTTCAAGATTTTAAATATTTGTTTTACAACTAGTGGTTCATTACTTTAAATATAACTTTTTATGTGTTTTCTTTAGTAAAATTTTATTTTCTATTTTATTCTACCACAAAAGCAGTAGCCATACATAGTAGGACTTGGGAATGAAAGTAACACTTCTACTAAAAGATCAAATATCTCACAAGTTTACTAAAAAGTTAAACTAGAGCTCAGAAGTTCTCGAACAATCTGAAAGACTGTCATCTGAATTTTCCCCCTACAACTTTCNACAATCTGAAAGACTGTCATCTGAATTTTCCCCCTACAACTTTCCATCATTCTTCTCCCTCTGTTTTTCTGTGTAAGAAAGAATCATAACTAGACAATATCCTGAAGAGAAACAAGACTTGGTCAAAACATTGTTCCTGACAGGAAACTGATTAAAATTTTCTAACTAGTCTTTCTAGTATCTCTCATAAAAACATGAAAGAGACCAAGCCCTCTGCTGGACATCTGCTGAGGTTTTTGTTTTATTCAGCACCCTCAACCCTGCTCCGCAATTCAGTGCTCCCCTGGGGAAAACAAGAAGACAAAGATGGTGAAGGCAAAGATGGCAAAGTTTTCTAAACTCTTAGGGTCACTGCCTTGTTTTCACGTTTGTAAAAAATAAGTTATTCCTTCCCCATCCCTCAGTGAATAATTCAATCCCTGAACAATTTTCTTGCCACTATTTAACATACTCAAGATATTTTTTCCCTTTTGCATGTAGCCAGCACAATAGTACAACAGAAAGCACCTGCACCATTCCTCTAAAACCACATTTACTCATTCACAGTTTCTCTTTCATTTAAATGAATTTAGAGATACAAATCTGTGCTATGGATAGATAGAATAGAGCTAGGCTTAGAAAAGCAGTTCAGCATTATTCACAGGGCTGGAGAATCCTGGAAAGCAGTGACCTAGAAGGAGACAGTGACAAAAAGGACACTGGATAAAGCATATGTTTAGCAGCAAAAGGCCTGGGTGCCAGAGAGCCAATTCATCACTTTGTGTCTCCAAACATTTTCATCTTAAATACACAGTTTATTTCTGTGTACTCAACTGCTAAAAGGAACTGTGAAAAAGGAAAATGAGGTAATTTCTTCAACAGTTATACCAAAAGATTTAAAGTATGAAACTCTTCCCTTTAGTTAAAGGTAGTATTTATACTAGTCAAGTATTTGCAGCATCAGAAGTAAAGGAGTATTATTCCTGTCTGTGGCATTCAACACTTGATTTCAGAAGATGAAATAATCTAAATCAAGCATCAGGAAAATATGCTGCGTAATGGAAAGCGTAAGCCCCCCATTATGTCAAGCACTTAAAATCAGATATGAAAAAAATTAATAAATATTTGGGAACAGGAGCTTTTGTATTAACAGGCAAATGAGTAGGGAATATTAGGCCAAGAAAATTATGAAGGAACATATTCCCAGAGAAGTTGCCAGTGATCTTAGGACACGTCCATAACTCCACTTGATCTTCATTAGTGGCAAGATTAGGGGTCCTTCCAGCAGCAGAAACATTCTGCACTGGAAGAAACTGTACAGAAACAATAGGGATTATCTTTCCTTCTTCTGACATCTGATCTGACTTTCATAGGTAGGATATTTTTTAAAAAATGAAACAAGCATAGATCCACCAAAAAAGAAGTTGTGAAAAAAGAAATAAATATTTGCTGGTTTTGTCACCTTACTTGCAGTTCTAATAATCTTCTGTTTTTTAACTTATATGTGCCAAAATCTGGTTCTCTCCTGTCCAGACCTCTCTTGCATTGTCATTCATCAGCTCAAGAAAAGCATTTTCACCTGATGCAATAGATCTGCCTCCAGTGGTTAGACAATATATTATGTATCAGTCACCATTCAGATATACATTTCTTAATTCTAAGAGCTGGTTTCAGTTTGTTTCCTTAATTAATTGCATGTAATATACAGCATTACATATCTCTCATCTGTACCTAAAGCATTTTTTAGCGAAAACTAATATGTGGTGTTTCCTCCTACTGAAATAACTATCTGGGGCTTTGACTTTTAGATGCCAAAGTGTCAGTGATCTATGACAGAGTCAATTAAAAAGGCAAAAACCAATCTGAGTAACATTAAAGTCTTCATGTGTGGTATTTGCTTCCCATCAATACTTTTTAATGCTCCTATCACAGAGTTATCTACAGGTAATTTACATACCAAATTCCAACTATTTTTGTGAGAGTTAAAAAAGCTTTTTGCTGTAAATATCATCGTTCCTAATGGGAAAGTAATATGTGAAGCTTTTTCACTTTTCTCAAAATTACATGTAAACTTTTAAATCAGTGTTCTCTCTCACTAGTTAAATGTGAGTCTATGCCTTCCAGAGATGCTGAGGAATTTGGCTCTGTTACAAGAACGTATGATCTGAAATTACAAAAAGACTTTTCACTGAAAGTCCATGAAGACTGGAGTGGTAAAACTAAACATTTAGCTCAAGAGATTAGAAAATCTCAATTTGTTCAGACTTTTACCAAGAGAAATCTCCATACACTGGAACAAACATCACATCTCTGTCTTTGCACTCACACCATGCCTGGCACATTCCTGATATGCCCACAGTGGCTCATATATCTATCCCAATTGTAAAAACATTCAGTACTCTGAACTTCTTTAAAGTACTTTCTGTTAATTATTACACTCTGAAGATATATTGAGAAAGCAGTCATGACAGGCTGCCTTAGAGCTGGAGAACCAATGTAGTATTTATTCACCCTCATCCAGAATGAATGGGAATTTAAGCTCCTAACTCAGAGAAGCTTTCCTATAAGAAATGATTAACAGTAAGCAGCAGGAAAAATGAAGATCTTAAATGGTAGAGTATCTTTCCATATTAGGAAGCAAATCTTTAATTTCACACTTACTTTCAAATTATAAACATGATTTGAAGAAGCCTTACCTTCTATGATCTGAGCTGCTGCACCAGCATGGATTGACAAGCCAAAGAGCAGCAGCGACAATTCCCAGGTCCACCAGGCATGCCTGGAGCAGGTGTGCCAAAAAAAAAGGGGGGTGGGGGAAGAATGAGACCAAAGAGTGTAACACAGAAACACATGGGGGAAAAAAAGAAAAGTAAAATTTAGAAGCAAGAGTTCTTACCATGAGAGCATTTTCTGAAAGTCAGTAGAAAGAACTTAAGTGAGGGAAAAGTGCAGTGCACATGAGTTTTATGCTTACGAAAATAAGAAGTTAATAAAACTGGAGCCTGCTGTTTCTCCTCCAACGTTCAGACACAAGTGGAACAAAGGCAGCACTCAGGCTCTCTGTGTGACTCACTGCAATTCACTGCTCCAGCTCTGAAATCTGACTCCGTGTAGACTTTCCTGTCAGACCACTGCCGAAAACTTCCTACTGTATTTATGGATGGACACCCCTTACTGCTGTACACCATCCCAGCCCTGTCATTATCCAGCACTGTCCTCAGCTGCTGGGTACCCTGACAGGCAGTAGCACAGCTTCTCCAGCTTCTCCTCCTGCCACTCCTGCCACTCACAACCTCCACTTATCCAATAAAATATGACCTCCAACATCCTTCCATCCAGCGTTACACAGGCAGTGATACAAATTCTTACACGGACATTTCTCCTGCCATTTTAGCCAAACTCTATCAGAAGCAAGTTTGAAGATACGAGCAGAGCAGCAGTTAAATGGCAACAAATGCCTGGGATTCACACCTGCACTCTTACAGTTTTTCTGTCACCTACAGAGACATTTCTCTGACAAGCTCTCCAAGTTTAGTACTCATATTTACAGAGAATTACACCCTGCATGTAGTTTGAGAGTGGCTACCTCAGCAGCTGTACATGTATGTGTCTGCTATAAAGATCCTGTAGCTGAACATTTCTAATAGTTTCCATAAAAAGTGTTATGTACTCCTCCCTCCTAACTCAATGAAAAGCATTTTTTTCCACTTGTAGCTCTTCAAAGCTAGTTCTTGCCCAAGGAAGAAATTCTGCAAGGATATGCTTGAAATTAATCAGGCAATTTTTATGTCATGAGATGTTTAACAAAGACTGCAATTGTCACTTTTTGACTGGGGCAGAAGAGAGCTTGGAAAGCACTGCATATGGAAAGAGGCCAGTGGACTTTTGGTAGATCTAGGCTGAAAAGTGCTGAAGATCACCTTAGGAGAATCAAAACTAAAACTGGATTTACCTAGAATAGGAAGTGGAAGACATAGAGGAGCAAAGTTTTTTGCAGCAGTGAAAGAACATTCCCAATCAATAAACAAAATTAGGATACATTTCATTTTACTCTGAATAAAATGTTTGAGTTTGGGGGTGGTGGTAGTGTTCAGTTGGCTGTTTTGGGGGAGGTTTATTATTGGGTTATTTTAGTGGCTTTTTGTTGATGCTGTTGTTGGGGATTTTTGATTGCTAGTTTATCTGTTTACATTTTATTAAATTAGGAAATACAGGGCTTTAAAATCTAGAATCTTGGTTCTACCCCAGACTCCCCTTTTTGGCTAGAAATCACAACAGGTCAGGTCTCTCTAGGTATATTTTTAACTAAGCAACACACCAGTATTATTTGCTGTCCACCTTCTCCATAATGACAAGGAACAAAGAGATCAAATTATCTTTTAATCAAGTGTCCTATAAACACACACCGTTTTATCTTCTTCAGAGGACCAAGAGGGCCCCTTTTTAAGTCCCACAGTACTATATCAGGGCTGAAAAATGGTTCCATCATTCGCCTTTTCTATTTGAGGCTGTCATCTCTTTCCTTTCTCTCTGCCTGAAATTTCTCAACTGTTACCACAAACAGCACTGCTTACAGGAGCAGTGTTTATAACATTTAGTCAAATCATATTTTATGTCTTTATATTGCACATTATATATTATGTTATCCTAAGAGAAAATAGATTTTTAAACATTAATGGAAAACAGATTTATACACAGCCTGGCTCACTTTTCCCTTTAATATTTAATTTTTAATTTTTAATTTAATATTTAGCAATAACTACTAAGATCCATTATTAGTCCTGCTAAACTATTTTAAAACTCAGTTCCTTCATTTGATAGGAGAGAAGGAGCTTTCTGTCTCTTTATCAACAAAATGTCAGCAGCTTACCTACAAAATCCTTCCTGTTGCAATAGAGCTTTTATCCAGTATATATGACCAAAACATATGTCTGCCTTGGTAACTTACAGTAGATTAACATATTTAAGAAACAAATGTAGAAGCATCCTCCATATTTATAAAACTTATAATGAATTTCTACAGTATACACAGCAAAGACTTAATTATTGGATGGATTTTACCTCTGCTTTTAGAAAACCCATAGAAATGATGGAAGTAATACAATATTCATGCAGATGATCTATAGGAAATGCTGCTGACAGTGCCTTCAATTTCTGCTGGATATTTTAACATGGATATCTGGCCAATGTTCAACGTTTTTATCCAATACTGGATAAGAGAAAACAAGACGGAGCATGTTCTTGACCTCTGCAGTCCATTAGTTTTGAATGAACGGCTGTGGAGGAATCCCTAAATACAAACAGTTTACTATCCCACTCCTGTAGGTCATTGAGATTTCTTGAATTTCCAGTGCTCATTTGTAGGCCCAAGAATTACTGAAGTACAGGCTCTCAATATTTGCAACATTCATCTATCCATGCATATCTTGCTCCCCGCAAGGGCAGTGACATTTGTACACATCCACTCATTTTTAACCTTACTGTTTGTCTCATCTTTTTCAAACACAGCAGGAATCCTTTGAATTAGGATGTTTGTGCTTCCTTTCGTTACTATATCCAATTGTCTTCAACTAAACTGGATTTTTCCTTCTTGTTAAAAATCTCCATTTTGCAGGCAGAAGTTGTGTTTACTTCCCCTAGCTCTCTCAACTGATTACACTTCTTAAGATTTCAAATGGCAGCCCATAATTCTGCTGTTGCAGTTTTTATCCATTCACTGGGTTAGTCTGGCTGGCTGTTATATTTCTCATCAGAGGGTTTTTTTCTTTTCCTGCTGACTGCAAGACAAGTTCTTTAACTGCACATTTACATTCTCTAGAATGGTAGTATATAAGACTCATAGGAGTATTCTTGTGCAAAGTTAGTGTTAGAGAAGCAGTCTGGCCTGAGTGAGTTAAGAACCACACTAGAAAAAGATAAAATATTTATCTTTTGTTTAGACTTGTCCTGGGCATGTACAAATAGCTGGCATTTACCTTATCCTGGCAAGGAGGTCCCTGGCTCAGTTATGCATTTCATAAAAAAGTCTTTGCTTTGTTTTCAGCTTAAGTCCTGCTGATGTTCTTCAATGTCTCTGAGTTCTTGTACTGAATGGGGTTCACCAAATCAGTGCCCACTCTTTTTTCTCCATGCCCTTTGTGACTTCAGCCACTTTCCTATACAATTTTTACTTGCCTTCTTTCTGTACTACTTGTGATCTTGGTTGTTTCTTGTACTACAACCATTCCACACCTCTAGTTATCTTTTTAGTCTTTCTCGCAGCTTCTGTGTTCTAGGACATAATTTTTGATATCTGGTGGAGTCAGGAGGATCATAACTGCACATAATGAATGCCAAGCTTTCTTGAGTGACGTAGCAATTGCTCTGTCCTTTTTCTGGTGAGGAAGAAAACTGATGTGCTTTCTTGACTGCAGCCAAGATGACATCTTCATGGAACTCTCATAAGCTCAATAATTCACGCCTAAGAGGTTTTTTGTGTGTAGTTAGGATTTCTCCACTCTCTGAATAAATTTATAACAAATTTGTAATCTACCACTTAATTCTACAGTTATTCCCTCTTAGAAGATCCATTTGGAATTCCTTGCAATCTGTCCCATCCTTATTAAAAAAAGCCCTCATCAGCAAAGGTTCACTGCACAGCACTCACGTAACTGCCTTCCCTCACTTTATCTCACAGGAAAGATGGAGAGAGGCTACAAGTGCATTCAGTGATAGAGCAAGGCTTCACACTGACAGAGAGTACATTTAGACATTAGGAAGAAAGTCTTTACTGTGAGGATGGCGAGGCACTGGAACAAGTTGCCCAGAGAAGCTGTGGGTGCCCCATCCCTGGAAGTGTATAAGGCCAGGCTTGATAAAGCTCTGACAGTTGTCCCTGCCCATGGCAGGGGGTTGGAATTAGATGGTTTTTAAGGTCCCTTCCAACCCAAACCACTCAGTGGTTCTATGATAAGGCAGGCAGTACAGTATCTGTAGAATTTCAGTGGTGATAAATCTCTACTACAAGGGCTGCCTGTATATTCCTGACAGTTTTGCCTCTCTTTTAACCAGTTGTTCACTCACGGATTCATTTCTTGTGCCTTGGCTTCCTAAAAAGCCAATCATTCTGAGTACTGGTTTAGGTGATGGATTACTGCAGGGTGCATCAATTTATTCAGAAACTCTGAATATGATCAGCTGCTAAACAGTTAATTTCAAAGTGGTTTGGTAACATACTTTCAGAAGCATAACAGATGATTCACTTTCTGTTTTTCTGCATTTTTCTCCTTTAAACAAAGCACCTTAGGAAAAAAAATCTATAAATGCATATTTTAATATATACTTATGAAGGAATAACAGCTTACATTTATGTACCTGAAGACGGGGCTGTACAAAACCCTACAGATGGGTACAATTCAAGGTCACACAGCAAAAGAATTCTGGCATTTTTGGGGTCTTTAGTACTTAATTTCAATTAATTTGATTTTCTGCCTACTCTAGCTCTTCCTCATTTATTATTATCCCTCCCTAACAGTATTATAAAAAGCATTGGGAAAAAATGTTAAATCCTTCATGGGCTGATTGGCAAAGAAGGCAAAGAGGAATCAAGAACCTGAAGCTTACAAAGTCCTAGAATGGAAGGAATCTCCCTACTTACATTGGGAGATGATTTTTAAAAGACAAGAGACAAAGCCTGTTGGGCACACAGGTCGATAAGAAAGTGGACAATTAGTACAGAAAAAAAAAGGAGAGTAAGACTGAGTGAAAAGCCTGGGATAATAAGTTGGGAAAAAGTGAGGACAAAGCTGAGGTGACTGGAAGCCAGTTAGGAAACAGAAGGAAAGGGAAGTTTTGGTGTGTTACGTGACACTTGGTAGCAAATACACCAAGCATAAATGTTCAGGCATACATATTTCTCCTCTACAAACTCTGACTCTGTTTTTTGCCATGCAGCATGACAAGAGGAAAACCTCTGTGATACTTCTGTTATAAGCAAGTATCCATGTAACCTACAGGCAAAGCATGACTTGTGAAATACTCTAGTATTTCAAGCAATTTGTGCTGTGAAGAAAGGATATTTCAGTACTTCTGGTGGCACTTGCAAGTGTTAGAACTGCTTTTGGTGAGGTTTATGTTATTGGCATGAGACACTAAGTCAGTGTTTAGAAACTGCACAAGCAATTGAAATTATTCAATAGAGCATGTGGGACAACTGTAAAACCAAGCATAAATAGATGTTCTGCTTGTAATTCAAACTCATGTACATGGCAACACTGATCCTATTAGTATACTAAATTATTTTATCATGAGCAGAAGGGTACAAAGTTTTAAAGCATATTTAAAAAAATAAGTCCTAACCATATTAAGTACATGCATTGCACTGAAAGGCTCCATTCAGACTAAATGTCACACATTCCTTTTATATGAATAAACCCAGAAAGAATTATATGCAGCATTTTGCTGTCTGTCTCCATGTGCAGCTGAGCTGAAGAAACATTTTCTCCTCCATGCACATGCACACATGGCCTGTCACAGGGCTCAGAAAGTAAAACCTTCACCAGAATCCCTCTCCCCTTCTGTGCAAGCTAACTTGACTCAAATATTTCCCTTGTAAAAATACTTACAGAACTTGACCCAATGACTGACCTTTGAGATTACATTTTACACAGCCTTGAGATAAACCTGTAAAAAGACTGCTCTTCTATACTGGGACAAACTTCTTTTCCCACTGGTTTATATGAAGTAGGGTTTTCATAAAAGTAAAATCCAACTTTTTAATCCAACCACAAGATGATGCAAATGTCAAATCTTTAATCACATTAGATCATTTTCTCAAATTTCTGCTTTGCAAGTCATCACAATAACATGCACAGGTTAGGTGAAGAGCAACCTGATGTCATCTACTTCTACTTGCGCAGAGCATCTGACCCTGTCCTGCATGATGTCCATGTCTCTAAACTGGAGAGACATGGATTTGATGGATCAGTGAATGAAGAATTGCCTGAGTGGTCACACTTGAAGAGCTTCAGTCTGTGGTTCAATATCCAGGTGGAGACCAGTGACAAGGAGCATTCCTCAATCTTGGGACTGGAGCTGCTCCACATCTGGGTCAGCGACACGGGCAGTGGGATCGAGTGCACTAGGATTCAAACTAGGAATGACAATGGGGGGACAATTGCCAGCAGTCCTGTGAGAGTGGGTGGATGGGACTGATTAGCAAAAGGCATGGGGTGATGTTGTCACAAAAGAAGAAAACGAGACTTAAATAGGGACACCTCCAGAATTTCCCTGTAACCAAAGCAACACCACCGAAAAATCCAGGCTCTTGGGTTTCTAAGGGTTCTAGGATTCCTCTCTGAAGTGTGTATACATAGCATAGGGAATAAACTTGATAAATTAGAGACCTGTGTGCACCTGCAGGGCTGAAATCTTGTTGCAATCATGGAGACATTGTGGGATGGCCTACAGGCTATTCCTGCTGCCAGCAAGCTGCCAGAGATGGTCCTTCCCCTCTGCTCAGCTCTGCTGAGGGCGCACACGGAGTGCCACGTCCTTTTCTGGGCTCCCCAGGGCAAAAGTGAAGTGACCATAATGGAGAAAGTCTAATGAAGAGCCACAAAGAGGGTGAAGAGACTGAAGGAACAAATTCCTCCCCAAATCCTTTCCCCCCAGAACCATATGTGCTTTTGGGATTGTTAATATCATGGAATCTTTAACAGTCCAACTGAAGGATTGACATTAGTCTTTATCTATTATTGCAGAAAAAAGAATGAAAAATAAAGTAGAGTACTAACAGACAGGAAAAGATGCAGTAATTGCAAAATACCATTAAAAATTGCACACACATAATTTTCTCAGTTTCTAACCCTTTCCTGATGTTATGCTTATCCTTTCACTGTCCCTCTGGGTCCCAGTCTTGGTGGTTTCACTGTGGTGCTTGCCATGGGGGCAAGGTCTTAAAGCAAGTTCTCGACATCTGGACTCCTTTACTGGAGGAAATATTATATTTGTGCTGATTGCTTTTTCTTCCTCTAACGGAATATCATTTGCTTTGAATTTAAGACATTTTAGAAATGGTAAGCAAAATCCAGGACATAAAAGATGAAAATAAGTTGTTAAGAGTAACTAAATTATAAATTAAAACTAAGATCTATTCAGAAAAATTCCCATCACATATTGAGATGAAATGTCCAAATAAAAGAGTTTTCAGAACAGAAGTTCCTGATCTCAGGAAGTTTAACAGGTGCAGTTCTCATCAGCTGTCAGTGGAAAAATTTCAGTCAAGACCACTGTGTATGATGCTCTCCAAATGATGACTACATTTGCTGGCAGGATGATATATTCATATTTGTGTCTAGAAAACATATTTCTGATGAATACAAAATTTCACTTTCAAAATGACAAGGCTCCATGTTACAGGGAGGTAGCTTTACTGGCCAACACAGCACAGCAGTGTCGCAAAGATCTTTGAAAGATATACCTCTTCTCTCTTCAAATCTCCTTTATCCAAGAGGTCAGCTGCCATTATATTATTTAGAGAAAATTAAGGTATCAAATTATCTTAAAATTGGAAGAAATTTTTAAGGATTATGAGAAATAATTATAGTCAAAAGCAGAAAATATCAAAACATTTTCAAATAAATTTTAAATCATTCTATTGGTAAATTACTTTTAAAAATATTTAGAAAGTCCATAAGATCCATTCTTAAGACTAAAGGGCCATTAAAAAAACGTCCAAAGCAAAGCACAATTTAAATAAAATTGTCAGTTTTCATGTCTTAAGTTTCACTTTTCAGTTTAGAGAATGGAATCGTTTTTCTGCAGTAATAGTGTTATTTGAGATACTCATCTGTCAAAGAACTTTCAGGACAGTATATGACAACTTTAGTCTGGCATCAGATTTTACAGATAAATTCATTCTTTTATGCAAGTATGTCTGTTTCTGCTTCATATGTGTATCTTTGGAAAACGCATTCCAAGTGGCAGGTTATTTTCATGCAATTTTGTTCTCCCTCTCTTCTCAAAATACAGTAAATTCTGCCTTCCATATTGCCAATCTTCTCATTACCAAACAAGATTTTCCTTTTCCTGATCACTTTCTGTGTGAGACCTCTTGAAAGCCTGTTCAAGAGAAGGCAGCAGAAGTTAAAACTGAAACTTGACCACAGATAGTGAGATGGCTCATTAAGGGAGCAGGGGAGAAAAAAGCTGGACATTTCACTACCACAAAAAGGAAACAAACAATTCCAGCAGGACAGAAAGTGTGTTTATGCCATGTGTGACTGTTATAGGATAGCTACCACCCACACTTATGAGACAGAAATAAACACATTATCCACACATGTGCTTGACTCTTTTACCAAAATTTAAAATGCAGTTATTTATAGATCTTAAAAAACATGATGTGGGCAAAATAAGCTTTGGGCAACAACATGACTCACATCTTGTTGTAAGTCTGACTTTTTTTATCATTGTCTCTGTTTTAGGTGCTTGGCACACAAACACACTCAACAATGCTTTGTACAAAACTACTCAAAAGTGAAAAGAGATCCTCTTGCCCAAGTTAAACAAGTTAAACAAAAGGTGATTTCTGACACAGCAACAAGGATTTTTCAGCACTCCCAGAAGTATTCATATAGACAAGGTTTATGACTAGAGGTGGTCCTTATTGAATAACTATCAGCAAGCAATGCACTGAAAACAAGGGGGTTGGGAAGGGTAGCAGGAGGAGAGCAGGGAGCAGAGAAGCCTGGCTATATCTGTGTGCAGTGCTTCACATTATGATGTGGTCATCACTCCTAAGGGTCTTTGTCAAAACAGACTCTAAGCTATCACCACCAAAATTAAAGTTGAAAGGTTATTTTCATCTACTACCTCTTGAAACAAAATTTCATTGTCCAAAGGTTTACTCATAGATTAAGAAGAAGAAATTACCAGTGACAAACTAGTTCCATGCTTTAGCCAGGTAAATTATGTAGTCCCTAATACATATTTGGATAAATAAATGCACAACTTTTGACCTTACTGTCTTCAGAGAGATGCAGGGTGTGTTTCCTGACTTCATATATCCTCTAAAAGACCAACTCACATCCTGCACATGCTGCTTCCCAGCACACCTTCTGCCTGGTCTGCTGTGCAGCAGCAGCAGCTCTCTGAGCACTATTGGTGCACTGATGTGCCTACCTATTTTCAGAAGAGACACCAAGTACATTTGCTTCATAACACTGCTGCATTCATAACACTAGGAGCACTACCCTAGTGGGATGGAGACTCTCATTCCCACAAAAGCTGTGAGAACAACTATGGGGATAGGAAATTTCTATCTGTGACCGCTCTATTAATTTTGGCTAACATTAGCCAAGGAGGTCTAAATTGTTTTGCTTGTGCACCGAGACTCCTGCTAATTGTTGCGGTTGTTGTTAGTGAATCAGCTTAGAAATTAATTTTCTTTTTCTCCTTTTGCTGCTGAGAAGCAATGAGCTTCACTTTGTTCATGGGTTAGAAACAAACAGGTGTAAAATCTTAGTTTTCATTTTGATGATACAAATTCTTTCTGCCAGATGCATTGTTTGCATCCTAAATAATAAACTCTAAAAAATTGCTTAGCAATAGTAAATTAATTAATGCTGTGCCAATATTCTCTGGTTTTTTGGTTCTACTTATGATGGCTTTTATCTACAAAATATCATTATTTTCTTCCTTGCTTAACAGACAAATTAGAGTGTGCTAACTCACTCATGCTGTATTTCATCCCTAGCTAACAGAGAGTCTTGTAATATCTGAATTATGTGAACAGTAACTCTATTCTGAATTGCCTGTGTGGTCACACCTCATTGCTTCAGAAACCAGTTGAGTAGTGAAGCATGTACTAATCTCTCACAGTCCTGAGTCTCACCCACCTTTCCCACTTCATCATTGTATCACCTAATTATAAACATGGTTTTCTTTCAGCTGGCTGTCCTGCCTGCCTCTTCATGTTCTTGTAAGCTGTAAGCCCAGTTTTTATCATTCCTTCATTCCTTTCAACCACTTTTTTATCAGACCTTGTTAGAATTATTTTAGCTTTCTGTATAACAACCTGGGTAGGAAATAGTAGTAATTAATTAAACAAAGCTGAACAAATATAAATAATTTAAGGACATGAGCCAATATTGTGAATGCTGAGTGCACCAACGTGCACTTCTCCACAGCACACACATGGCACATCCCTCAAGCCCTTCTAGAAGCCTAGTCAGCTCTCAGATGGGGGGAGAGGGAAATCACTATCATTCTCTTTCACTGTTTTCATCAGCTTTAAATTGTCATGCTTCAAGTTTCTTCTTGTGTTTATGTGACTAAATTAACGTAACACCTGAAACAGGCCTGAGACACACCTGAGATACACCTGGCAATGTGGTCCTGCTGCCACAATGTGATACCTCCTATGCTGGTGTAAATTGGGCGCTAATGTAATAGCAGTGTCAGTCACTCCTCAAGGCATCAAACATTAATTCCTTGCCTATAAGGATAAGCTGACCTGTTCGTATTGTTGCCTAATCAAAATAGCTGACAACTCTTCTATTTTTACCATCTCTGATGGGTATGTATAGACCTTCTACGTGGGTTTCAGGATTTTCTTGTAACTGCTTTGCCCAGCTGAAGCAGCCACAAACCCCAGATCTTCCTCAATGAGTATGAAAAACTCACTTCTTTGGTGTTCTGGTTACACAAAAACAGCAACAAAAGGAAAGGAAAAGTCTTCTGATCATGCACTTTGCAAAGAGGGAAAAAAATATTTTTGTCCACATTGCTTTTACATCAGTCAGGATCATGCATGAGATGTTGCACTGTGCAGCAATAAAGAGAGAAGAGATATTTCTTTTTCTCTTCCAAGACTGAAGGTAACCTCAACCCTTTAAAAATAAACAGCAGTTTAAAGTGATATATGTTAACAATTGATCAAACAAAACAAGGAAGGTATATTATAAAAAAAAATCCCTGAAGATAACTTTCTGAATAATAATTGTAAGAGAAACAAGGAGAAGTGGCTCTTAGATTTTGGAGTTTCCAAAAATGAAGATTGGCAGTTGTTTGTAATTCTGCTTCATGGAAGAGAACAAAACAAAACAGCAAAAGCAGAAGACTTACTTAACAACCACAAACTGCTAGTTTTCCAGACTTTCATTCTTCTGTCTTCCATGCCCTACTCCTACATTTTATTTAGTATTGCCAAAAAAAATGGAGCACTGTGTATCAACCAGCTACACCTGCAAAGGCAATGATAGCCGTGTGGGAAAAGCCCAGACTAGAAGTGGGAAATTACAAGAGTAGTTAAGGATTTACTTTGAGATAATTTTGATAGCTGGTAATAAACTGGTAAATAAAAAACCTTGATTGGATTTTTGACACGCAGGTGAACATGCAAATAGCAGGAAAAGATACATTTTAAATTTAAAATGGAGTGTATTTAGTAAGATGTGACCAATATGAAATTGATAGAGAGTCTATGCAGGTTTATGAAGTCCTTACACTGATCAAGGCTTTGTTTTGGTCACAGAGTTTCTGCTCTGCTGCTGAGGGGTTTTCTTTCTTTCCTTTAGAAGTGCTAACAGCAGGAGAGAGTGCACTGAGTCAGTTGATTCCTGGCTAGAGCAGCTGCTGTTGCACAGCACAGGGATCTTTCAAGCAAAATTTGTTTACAGAGGTGACTTGTCAAAAAACACCTGAAGATTTGCCTTGTTTCATTTTTGTAACCAGCCACGATATTACCATATATTAAAAAGGGATTTTACAAGCACTTGTTCGCGCTGACAAAGAAACTTGTGTCTCCTTGGCTCCAAGAAAGCATAAACAAAGGAGAAATGGAAAAAACAAGTAAGATTAACAGAAGGTTCTTTTAGCACAGACTCATTTTAGCTTTCCTGAAGCGGTATAATCCAATGCAGATGTTCATTTGCCTCATTCTTGGCAGCTGTGTTAGATGAACTTCCTCTCCTCAGTAACATTTTCTCAGGGATTTATTGTCGCTTTGCTAGTCTGCCCTTAAGTTGCTCATTCCTTTCATGTGACAGTGAAGACCCAAAACAGTGACAAATCAAGCTAAACACCTGAAAGAACTACAAGAAAATAGTAACATTATGTAAAAGTAAATGCAATATTTAAGTGATTTAAGTACAAGCAATGACCTCTGCTTTTGTTTTATAATTTCTGATAGTGGAGATGATAGTGGTAATGAGTAATTTCTTAAGTCAAAATAAACTAAATAGTTACATAAAAAAATTAGAGAGATGGAGCACTAGAAATAAACCAAATGATATGGACAAGGTTTACACTTAACCACAAATGTATATAAATGCGCTTTCTCAGAATTATCTTCAACAGCCTAAAGCATTAGGTTCTCAGATAAATGATTTTTACTCACAACATGAGTACACAGCTTCTGATAATATGAATATGGAGGAGAAGGCAGTACTGCCAAGTTCTTTAGCATACCAGTTGCCATTTTAATTGAAAACTTTCCTATCAACTTTAATTGAATGCTTTTTGATGGAAAAATGTTCCAGATGGTCAAAGCCTCGAGTGAACCAATAGACATTAATTGTTCTAGGAGCCTCATTAGGGACCTTCACTCTCACTGTACCAGGAGCTCTATCAAAGATCAGGGGGTTTCAGTCTCTGGGTTGTCTTGCATATGTAGCTATCTGTGTGCCTATCCCTGTTACTACCTTGGCTCCAAAAAAACCTGTGCCATTTTATCACAATTCTATCTCCATTAGCAATAGCTGAAAATGTGTCAAAGAATTTAAAAAATGTGTATGTTAGGATATTTTAGGGAAATGCCTACTTTGGGGAAATTCAGTTGGAGAAAAACACAATTAAGAATCACTAATTCTCCTAATGCTAAAAATAATTTAATCAAGCCCTTATTTTATGAAACTCTAAAAAGAAAACATTTTACATTAAGCAATCTTTATGTTACCTTTTTCTTCCTTGAAAATACTAACTGGAGTCCTGCATCCCAGATTCCTATCTATTTCTTTAAAAGCGACTGAGAAAAATATCCCTTTACAATGTAACCGTTCTGGGGTTTAATATAATGCAGGTCTGTCAGGGGTTGCCAAATTAAGTAGCCCAAGAGAGGCAGAAGAGCCATTTCCCCAGGTCCTGCTTGTGGTGAGGCTGAGCAAGTGCTGCCCAGAGGCAGACAAACATACACAATATCAGACTACACCTGGCTGGCCACACAGACCAGCACAGACAGAACACAAAGCACTCCCAAAGAGCACCAGCCTGTTCCTTCCTGTGACTGATTAGGATGGAAGCCCACCCTAACACCCAGACTGTCCAGCTGCTGTCCCCTTCATCCTCTGGTCTTTCAGCTGCCTCTCATGTAGGAACATACACATGCAAACAATTCTCTCCAACAGCTGGTCCAGTCCCGTGGCCCTGCCAACAACCAATCCCCAGCCCCACCTTCTTCTCACTCCAGGAGCCAACTCACACACCCTCTGGTCTCTCCAACATCCAGCTCAGACTTAACAGTCTCCAGTCAGTTTCCTGCCACCTAAACCTCCAGACACTCTCATCCACACAGATGGACTCCACTAACCAGGAGAAGGGCATGGCCAGGAAAAGAGACGGACCAGACATCTATTAACACAGTCCCTTTTTTCTCCCTTATCCAGCTATTTTCCCATGATTGTTCCTCCCCAAACTGTTGTGACTGCCCCACCTACCTCCACTTTTAGTTCTTCCCTTTATCAATTCCAGTAATGAATCCCACACAGCTGTTGGGCAGCGACTTCCTCCACTCCAGTTTAAAGCACATTTCATAAGGAAATGCACATTTCATAAGGAATGGTTGACAGGAGTCAAAGGCTGAAAGTATGAGATGGAGGCTGGTGGTGGCATTACATGGCTGTGCCAGAAATGCAGCTTCCTCTGTAGACGGTGTCTGGTCCAGGATTCCTGCACTGACACATAGTTTGAATGTAGCAGCGCCTGCAGTCACTCAGATGAAAATATTTTAAAAGTGTGGTTGAGGCTGTCTCAGTGGCAAGTTCATTAAACTGTTGAATACAAACCAGACTTAAACAGATCTAGGAGTGCCTACATAGAGATATTTAGCATTTTAGGAAAAATAATTTTAAGAAACTTCTTGTGTGGAACTAATGAGAATGTTTGTCTAGGGTAAAACTAATTTGTTATTCCAATATTTATATGTTCCTACATTCTTTGGCCCTCAACACTAACAGGACATCCTGAGAGGGATGGATGATGTATTCCATGATGTAGAAATCAGTACTTCAGTGCTTTTTTTTGTGTGTGCATGTGTGTGTGCATGTGTGTGTGGTTGGGTTGTTGATTTTTTCTATTGTTTTTGATTTGCTTTGGGTTTCTTGGTGGGGGGGAAGGGTTGGGTTGTTTTTTTGTTTTGTTGTCATTTTTTAGAAGAATTCAGATTTCTAAACAATCCCTTACCTCTCATAAAACTGTTGTGCTGCAGCAACTAGAAACTCAATCTTATTTAATCTTGAAAATTTACCACTTCTGATATGAAAAACAAAGAGTGATGCAAAAAAACTTAGAAACTTTTTGCTACCCAAAATCCCAAAGTGCATTCCAAAAACTAAATCTGCACACAAATTAGTCACTTTAATTGTAAAAAGAAAGTGTATCATTAATTAATCTCCGGAATGGAAATCTATATTCTTTCTTACCTGGGGAAGTTCCAAAGCTATAAATCTGGATCTGTTTTGAGTTTTTTTCATACTTGTATCTGATGCCTAAAGTATCAACCAAAACAGGAGTATTCTTCAGTCTAATTTCCTGTCAACAGACAAGTATTCCCCAAAATATATTTACAATACAGGATTTTGTGTCAGTTCTAACTCCACCAAAAATGAACTTTTTTTTGTTTATTCTGCAATCTGATACCCTTTGGCTGTGACTCCCATCTCACCACTGAAAGTTTTGATTCAAATAACCAACACGCATTTTACATGGACTAAACTAGTGAGCAAAAATTTTCTAGATAAAGTAAGATCTTCACATACAGTTGCCTTATTATTTCACTGGGCAATGTGGAAGATGGTCTCTCAATGTGAGAGCACTGTGAAAGCAAAAGGATAATACTGGGGCCAGGACTAGGGTCACTGCTGACTCTAATCAGTGAGAGGTACAGGCAGCCAAAGTGACTTCTCTCTTGTGCACAGAGTAGCTGTGGAAGAGACCATGGCTCCAGTGACACCCTGTTTTTTCACCTGTGACACAGAAATAGTACACAGAACACGTACAAAACATCTGGCTCATGTCTCAGAAGGAGGTATTCAGAACCCTGGTAAACTTATTACATTAAAATGAGGGGAGAAGTTAAATTAACTTTGCAAAGTCTTCTGAATAAATTCTGCGCTGGTAGAAGAATCACTTGCAGTTCATATGCTTTCCACTGGAAAAAAAAAAAAGTGGTTGTGGGTTTTTAGTGAAACTTTTATTTTTGATTAAGGGAAGTAATAGTAAAAATATTCATAGAGTTTAATGAGCGCACACAGGGCCAGTATCTTGGGAGAAATCAAGCTGGCACACAGTTTCTGCCTATTGCCTCCCAAAATTTCCTTTCCACTACCACTACTTATATTAGTTGCCCCACTGAGATTTAGGAATAGGCCAGCAGGAAAATTTCCATACATGTAGTTTTTCAAAGACTTAGACAGGGCAAGACCAGAGTCAGGTGGGAGGCAAGGACAATAATCCACAGCCAGGGGCAGCAGATAGGCAAGACTATGACAGTCAGCACTAAGTTTGGTTTCAATTGCTCTGAAGCCAAAGCCTAGGTGAAAGACAAAGCCTAGAAATGAAGTTTTCCATTAGTACAAATCAGTCCATGGTCTTTCATCAATTCTCACACATGACTCTTCTATGAACTTACTAAACTGGCAAAGAGTTATTCTCTTCATTTCTGCTGTGCAAGGACATTTGTCTTACAGCATGAAAGTTGAGAACCAGTGTCAGGAAGAA
>VWYI01040158.1:0-15235 GCA_013399455.1 Anthoscopus minutus | reverse complement strand
AAGATAGAGATGAGCTTTCAGGCATACAGGGCCACGTAAGTGAAGATTGGAAGTGTTCCTATAAGCTCCACCTGATTAGATCAATCAGTGAGTCAAGTTAGCATGCATTTATGTGATCATTTTAGTGTAGATTGGGTGGACAATTCTGAATAGGATCCCTAAATCATCTCCACTTACAGTACTTAATCCATGGCAAGGAATGAGCTCAGAACTCTGTACCATGTATTCCTACAGACTAAAAGAAAACCAGAAGATGAACTATAGGTACTTAGGGCCTTCCATTTTCTGGACCATACTAAAACTAATCCAAAGTAATCCTTAAAATGCATATAGTGTAGACACTGAGTCCATTACATCAATTATTTTGTTCAATAGATCAGCTTCTACTAAATTTCTTTGTAAGACAGATACAAATTTACATTTAAGTAGCTTGTTCCCATCATCTATTTTAGTTTTAGGCTTGCAGCTTCTGCGTCCAGACACAGCTTACATGCCTTCAAATCTCCTAAATTTAGGGGAAAAATAGTTTGCATAATAATAATCATCATCATAATCATCATCATCTGCCTATAAACTTGCATTTTTGACTGCTTAAAATGCATTATTTGAAATTCTAATGGAAAGCAGTGGTGGAGGGGTTAAATATGTACTTTCACTAAAACATTGGCATTCTTCACTCTGTTCTGAGGCATGCCAAGGTAAAGAAATGTGTGAATTATCATTCACTAGTGTGAAACTAGCAAGAAAAAAAAAGACAATATGTTCAAAAAATCAGTTTCACAAGTTTTGGAATCAAAAGCTCTGAAAATCTTAACAGAAACCAAATGGTTTCTTTGTGGTGTTACTACAGTACAAGAATTTAGCTTGCATGGGGATTATGCTGTATGTTTCTCCCTTAACATACTTGAATTTCTTTGCAGTTTAACCTTCACATTGACTTTTGGGGATTTTGGAACAATTACAGTTTTTCTATCATGTGCTTTATCTTAAGTTTTTGATATGCATTCTCAGCTGTAACAGAGTTGTGGTATTTTGGGTTTTTTTTCAGGGAAAGATAATGAAGGTTATAGCAGAACTGAGAAAAGAACAGTTTTCATGAAGGATGTATATTAGTATGGACTAAGGGCATAATTGAAGTTGTTTTTGATGTAGTTGGAAACAGCTGAGTCTGTATGCACATGAAAGCTCTGTTTCTTACAGTTGTGCTTACTGCAGCACTTTTTATTGCAGCATTGAAGTACTGGCATATCTGAAGTACTGATATGTCTGAATTTTGCAGCAGACAGAAACAGAGTGAAAATTCAGTGGACATGGGATTCTGAAGTCATAGTTCTCACTGAGCAAAAAAAAGGGGGACTGTAAGGGAAAGTGTGCATTTCCCTAAAGCTTGCCTTTGCTTCAGGATTGGGAATTGTGGGGTGCTCATGCCCAGGGGAGGCAAAGGTTTGATTAAAGTGAGAGGTGTGGCTTTGAGTCCTGGGAAGAGTGGACCCCACTGCTCTGCCTTGGGAGAGGTATCTTCTAAGCCTGGGAAAGGTAAAACTCCAGCCTTCCTCTATAAACCCCACCACCCTGCCCCTGTTCAGGGTTCCCTGCTTCTGGATTAAGCTGTTCCTGTATTGGTGACACCCCAATAAATGGATTTTTGAGCTTAAACAAGCAGAGACCCGTCTCATTGTGTCTCATGCTGGTCACCAGAGCTCCCTGGACTTGATCCTGCAGTCACATAATGCCGCAGAGAATTGGAAATATTAAACTGTTTTTAAAGATCCTTAAAAGTATCCAAAGTAAATATGAGGGAGTAGACACTATTCTGAATAGTTCTTGTGGCATTCTAATGTGGGCATTCTAAGGAAACTGGCGTAGGGGACACCATTTGAAAAACGAATCTGAAAGAGGACTCTAATCTTGAATCAGTTTTAACATACAAATACATGGAAAGGCAAGAATGAAAATCCTGGAAGAATGAGTAACCAAGACTAGTCAGGCATTAGCTTCCCTCCCACTATGTACAAATGACAGGAGTCCATGCTGGGAGAACTTATGTTTACTGAGACAGATGGCGTGGAAGTATGGAAAGTTCCTTGTTGCAGAGAGCTGTGGTAGCATCGGATACAATTGAAACAAGTCAAAGAAGGATTTTGCCAAAATGTTGTCTAAAAATGATGTGGGATCAGAGAGTGTCCTCAGTCCTAGAACATAAAAATATTAAATACTTTTAGACAGGAAACTATCTAGATATGACATTAAAATCAAAGCAGAAGCAGTAAGACTCCCTCAGATCAATAAGGCAATCCAGTGTGAATCCTCAAGGATTAATTAGAACCAGGTACATTTTTTTAAAAAAATCTCTATCAGTTAAATTAAAAAAGGAGAAAACAAACAATCAAACAATAAAAAGTTTTTTACAGTGAGTAACAGCCAAGCAGTAATTAACAAATGCTAGAAAACTCTAATGGGGAATGAATCCCAAAAAGCAGAGGTTGAAGACAACTCATGAACTTCCATATGTAAAGTACAAGAAATCAGCTCTATACAACCAGAAATAATAAGCCATTTTCAGAGTAAATTGCTCTGTCCTGGAAAAGCTGTGATTTGACCTCCATGAGAGACCATTACTGTAGAATCAGAAAATAATGTTACCCCATATTGACTAATCATTATGGTGGTTGTAAAACAACTGCACAGCAAATTATAGATCTACAAACAGCTGAAGGTACTAAAACGGACATGGCTGTCAGTGTCTGCTTCATATATTGATGATAATCTTGTGTGACCTTTCCAGAGAGGGAATATTTATATCCTGTGGAGTCATAAATCTGGCACCTGACATTTAGTTTTTGCACATAGAGCTGGATGAAATGTTCAGTACACTGATGTCTTTGCAATGCTATTTTGTCACTACAGATGGCTCTGCAGAAGCACAGAGGGAAAGAAAAATTCTGGTATCTTTATGAGGATATCAACATCCATCCAGGAGAGGTTCAGTGGGATGAAAACATTTTAACTCCCATCCTTCGTGTACATGTCATAAGCTGTGACAGTGAGGCAGGAAACAGCCAAGGATGGGAATACTTATAAAGAGAGAAGGACGAAGAACTAAAATTAGGGAGCCTTTCTTCTTAAGATACTAGAAATCAGAATGAAGAAAATGAAGTCTGATTCCAGTGAGTTAGGGCAGATAAAAATAATGCCTGCCTCAGAAGTGGAGAGCAACAGTATGGAGATACTATTACAGGCCTCTAAATTTTGGCCTCATTTGTGGGCAGGAGAATGTAGATCAGTATCTGGGCAAGAATAACAGACCCCAGTAGTACAGCATGGAGCATTTGAAACTGAAATACGTGGGTGATTCCATTATATTCCTGCTCTGAGCTTCTGGACAGGTGAAAAGATGCAAAGAATACTGATTGCAGGAAAGTTAAAAGAATAGCCAGATGTTTGTGGGAGTGTACTTTTTAGTGGGATTCAATTCTTCTGTGGCTGCACTCAAATATAGAAAGAGCTTTTGGCTTAATCATTAGGGATGAAGTGGTACTACCAGCTTAGCAGTGGTTATCCTACTGTTAAAATTAAACCCTCAAATTACAAATGTTCATTAGTGAGAACTATGGGCAAAGCCTCCAAACTGTCGACATAGTATGTTCTATATCTCAGTTTTGAGAGATTTAGAATCAAAGAACCATAGAATATCATGATAATCTGTGCCTTCATGATAGTTGTTTTGCAGCCTGAACATTCCTGGACAATGGTAAACTGCTAAAACAGTTACTGTGATTCATCCTGATTTAATCAATTTTTCAGCTTTAAAAAATAAGCAATAAGAACTCAAAATAGCTATTGAGTGACATGACTGATTAGCACAGCAGGCATAAGTCATGTAGAGCAAAATATGCAAAAAATGTATTATATTTTTGGCACACAGAGCTGCACCTCTGGGACATCTTAATCAGGAGCTACTGCAAAAGCATTTATGTTCCATTGGGATTAGCAGTTTCTGCTAATAGATTCAAAAAGGTTAGGATATGCAACAGTTTTTCATAGATTAAAAAAAAAAAGAAGCTTTATGGTAGTTGAGTAGGAGAAGGGAAAACCAGGAAAGCAAAAATATATTAGACATTTGAAGGTATCTGTTACAGCTCTAAAACTGCACACCAGATCTAGGCAATAACCAACAGAAACACAGAAGTGCTTGTGAGCAAGATACCAAGATTTGGTTTTTTTAGGGTCAGAGAAAGCCTGAAGTTTGAATAAAAGAATTGGGAATGATACGTGGTGTTGGCATATGAGGCATAGACAAAATAATCACTGCGAGTCCATCACCATATTGTTTCTCTTCTCATAGATTCTTTTCCCATAGTTTTGATGTAAATACTGGAAGTTTGGAAGAGAATGAAATGAGTGTGCAGTCAGAAACAGTACAGCAGAAATTCACATAAAAATAAACTGAAGTAAAAAAAAAAAATCATAAACATTCTTTGGCTTGTATTTTCTTTGCTGGGTTGAAAATAGAACATAGGGAATGAATGCCAGTAAGGAAGGTCAGGTTTCTGAAGGAAGAGTATTTGGAAGAAGGTAAAAAGTCAAAATGCAAGTACAGCAGGAACAAAAATAATCTAGTAATTTAATGATAACTTTACCATATTTTGTGGGAGAGAGGTGGGAAAGAAGTTTTAGAATCATTCACCTGTGACTGTTTCTGAAGCTCAAGGAACAAAGCACTTTTGCTTTAGTCCTGAATCACCTTAAACTCTTTGTTGAATGTGTGATCATCTTGCATGTGATTGGAAAAAAACCCCCAAAACAACGAAACCTAAAAATTTAAATGCTTAAATTATCTAATGGCCGGATGGAAATTGTCAACTTGTAAACTACCAAGCATTTCAGGCTTTTACAGGGAGCAGAAAGGGTTTAGCAAATGGTAGCAATCAGTTTCATTGTCTTAAGGTAGTCCTTAGGGAAATAACTAGTCTACACTGATTTGTTTGTAATAGGTTACTTAATAATGACAAAATGGTGTCAGTGATATAAAAAATAATATATTTTCTTAGGGAACATCTTATCCTGGGTTATGAGTGTTTCAGGACTTTAACATAGTTATTCAGAAACATATCCTTGGCCTTTTTAAAATCTCAAATCTTTATTAGCATCCTAATAATTTATTTTAAAGTTTCCAGAGAACACTCTATAATTCAAAACCAATTATAAATAATTTTAAAAGTGTTATTTTTTAAAAATAATATATGTTGAAGCTACATGATCCAATAGATATCAATTAAGACATAAAATGCTAATGTTTGTACACAGCATTATTGAAGAAATGTTTTTTTGCTATCTAGATAAATTACAAATGTACAAGAATATTTTATTAATGTATAAAAGAACTGAAAGCTTGCTGTGACAGACTTCTTCTTTCTTTGTCTTCAAATTAAATGAGCATTTACATTTTAAATCATGGCCTGATACAGTATAAATGGCCAAATGCAGCAAAAGAACTCTTAATTAATGCCTGCATTTATTAGCAATTTTTAACTAAAACCCACTGCAATTTGTAAAAATTATTATAAATCACTTGAGTGTATACTCTGCATTTGGCAGAATGAAAATGCACTTAACTTTCAGTGATCAATTTTTAAAACAGTTTGTTCTACTTTAAAGCCCAACGTTACGGACATTTTCAACCTACTGCCTCATTAACTACATTCATATTAAAATAGCACTCCATTTCAAATGAGAAGATAATTACAATACCTTGAAGCAAATGAGATGTTATTGCAATAATTAAATCTGAAATGAGATGCAGACAGTTTGGACCGGCCGCTTTGCTGGCTCTTTGGTACTGAATACTGTTTCCATTGGTCACGCTGAATTACAATATTGCATACCAATAGTGGTGTAATACCTGATACACTCAAAGTGCTCTTGCTTTTAAGCTCTCGGGCTGAGAGTTTATTGACAACTGGGTATTTTGTTCACCATTTGCAATGCATTACTTACTCTCCTATGTAGCTTTTCAGTTGTGTACTCCCTTTCTGCATAGAAGAGGGAAAAGAAGAAGGATGCTGTAGAGTTCATCCTCTTTATTTAATTTCTATAATCATGGTGATGCCCCTCTGCCTTGAGTAGCTAAGACTGTAGAAAAAGTCAAGGAGAAAGTCACTCACTATAGACTGTTCCCACTGCCCTGTCTGAAGACTGAACATACTCATCATGTCTGCTGAGGAAGAAGTTTTTACTGCCTTTTTCCCCCCAGCTCTTAGAGACAGCAGTGTGAGGTTCAGTCAGGGCTGTCTCTGTGGAAGAACAGTAATCTAAAAGTTTTTACAGTCTCTCATAAACCATAAATTTGTCAGTTCCTTTTGTCTGTGTTCTGTCTGTGTATGGCTCCTGTTTTCAGGAGAGGAAGCAATAGATGATATTTCGCAGGTGAAGTTGAGGAAGGGAATTTATCTTATACAACATTCAATTAAATTAAAATATACGGACAGGTAAGTTATATTCTATACATTACTTGTTGATTGTAATTTTAATGCTACTGATCAGCATTAGTAAAGACACTATCAGGTAATTTTGACATCTTATTTTACACATATCCTCAGAAGAGTAATGTTTGTAAATGAAAATCTTACAAGCTATAATACTGAACAGTGCAGTGGTTTGCAACAAATAATCCTAACCTTATTTTTTATGACTGGTTGTTTAAGTTTTACCATATATAGAGCAGACACATGCAATAGAAACGAAACAATAGTATTTAATATTTCTTGCTTTGTTTATACCTCACTGCTGGATGTCCTCCAGAATTATCTTTCGATGCTGAGAGCATTACTGTTTACATAAAAGGTTAAAAAAAACCCAAAAAACCCTGCAAAAATTAAATTACAAGCAGAGATTAAATGGACAATGCAGAAGGGGATTTTCAACTAGATGATTTCTATTTGGCAGAAGGCTGTTGCCTTAACAAAAGATGTGATTTTCCCCAGAGGCAGTTTGCCATAAAATCAATGTTTGTAAAAGTTTTATCCCATTTTATGAATCTCAATTCATGGCAGAACTGTGAATATGCAGGTGGTATGGAAACCACATGTATTACATTTATACTGCTTTAACTAATAGGCAATCTGGTAACTATCAAAGGAGAATTCATATCAGGTAGGCAAGAGCAGCACGTCTGAGTTCCCTGGTGGCACAGCATAAATGGCACATTGAGGCATCACAGAGAATTAGCTTTCATGTTAGAAGCCAGTTACTCCAGGTTTAAGGCTGTATCCAGGCAATCCTAACACCCCCTGCTCAGCAGCTGCTTAACCTGGGTAGTGCTTAGAAGTCATTACGTGGCTTTCTGCTTGGCAATAAAAGTCCCCTGCAGCTGTTCTGCAGGAGTGCTCTGCTCCTGGTAAAACACCCTGCCAGGCACAGCCACACATCCTCCCTCCATCCCAGGTGCACCAGGCTCCAGGGGATGGGCAGAGGACAGCTGTGCTCCTTGGCCTCCCAACAGGATGGGACCCCTCTTAAAATTCACCTGCAACTGGTTTCATGTTGGAAGTAGTTTCAGAGAGAAAGGAGAGTTAACTATGCCCGTGCTGAAGCATAAGGATAAAATTTACAGTGGCTGAAGGACTCCAGGGATGAAGAAACATCCCAGAAGAAATGTGATCATGGCAGCATGGAGCTTGTTCTGCTGTGGTTTCCTCCCACCTGGAGTGCAGGGCTGCTTTCCAGAGTGACTCCAGCATTACTGAAAGGAGGAGGACAGAAGAAAGGACAAGTCTGTGTGCCTGGTGATTCTGGACATGTTTGGAACTATCCAGAGATCATTTTGTCTTCTGCTGCTTTTGTTGTCTGTGAATATTTATTTAGGAAATCCCACTTTTATTTAATTACAGTTACATGGGTAATTGTAATTGTTCTAATCAAAGCCAAGGGCAGGAAGTGACATGTGCCAGTTACATGGGAATATGTGCTTAGATGTCATTTGTTTTATTCTTTGTAGTAATTTTACAGAGCATTTTCTGATTTCTTTAGGGCCAATGGCATGTATATGACAGATTATCAAAATACTGTGCAGGGCTACAGACTTTGTTTCCTTGTCTTCCTTTTTACTGCCACAAATCTCACATTCGTTTCCCCATGTTGCTTCAGGTTTAAGAAGTCAAATAAAACAAAAACCCTAAACAAACAAACAAACCAAAACAAAAAAAGAGAGAAAAAAGGAGGCTCTTGTATGTCTAAAACCTTAGAATCACTTGATGGAAAGTAGGTGCAATGGATTTACTCCTTAGCAGACACACACCTTTTCTCAGCACTAGGTCAGGCACACAAACAAGGAGGAATACAAGCAGATCAAACGCCTGCAGTCAGCACTTTTACTGGCTGGTGTGGGAGAGTCTTCTCCAAAGTGTTTGTTTTTTTTTTCAATAAACCCTTGTGAAGCTGTTAGCTCTCCCTTACCACTTGTGGAGATGCTCAGCAGGTAGCTTTGGAAGCTCAAACACACTTCACAGTTTCAGTGTCTGAGTGATTTTGCAATTTCAAACATGCAGAAACCTTTCATTAGATTTAACTGTGTTTTTAGAGACAGGGTCAACATAAAAATTTTTTTCACTAACTGGAGAGCTTAATTGGATAATCCTTAAATGATGAAATACATAACAGATTGAAAGAGCTCTCTGAAGTCAAGTGTCATTATTTTATCCTGTGATATGGTGTGAGTACTGAAATTTCAGATTTTAGGGTGCAGGTAAAATTATAGGAGTCTGCTAGGGAGCCTGTACTCCTTTATGTGAGTAACTTACATTGATTGGAAAGGGGTGGTAGAAAACCTCTGTAGATTGTCTTTTGATTCAGATATCTCTGAAACTGCTTCTTCTTGGATCTTAAGAATCTCAAGACATCAAACATAGAGGCCTGACACCTTTTTGAAAACAGACTGAAGTAAATGTGTTTGCAGTGAACAATTAAACTTCAGTTGCTTTTAGTATTTTTATCTACATTATTTATAATAAAAAAATGAATGTTTAAATTGTTTTATAATTGTAATTCTGCCTAAAGGAGAACATTTGAAAAATTATGTCTTCTGAGGTTATTTCTTAGAGCTATTTCTGTAGCCCAAACTTACAGTGCCAGGTAGAAAGCATATAAAGGAATAAAAGCACACTTTTCTAAACTGCAAAACTGATCATGAAATATTAAAAGCTCAAAGCACACAAAACATTCTTTTTATAGTATATTCTTCATAATTTCAGTCTAGCATGCAGTAGGGAAATGAAGATCAGAACTGAATTCCTAAAGGAGTTCTGGGTGTGATAATTGGTCTTTTAGTGAGAAATGGTTATGACAATAAGGCATCTTGCATTTATTCTGGTGTTGCGCACATCATGAAAGTTTTGATAATTCATGTACTATTTATGTTGTTTCTTTACCTCACAGTTACTTCATCTGTGCCATTCCAAAATTTATGTCTTAAGCAGCTCATAAATTAGAATCATGGAGAGCTCCCTCAGTGAAAAATGAAGTGTAAATGATTATTACTTTATAAAATAGGGTTTACATCTCTTACCATCTGCCTGATACTCTAAGAAAGTGACCAGAAGGGCCTCTAAATTGCAAACCTGCCTTTCCTGTTCCTTCTTACTCCTGCTCTTAGACTGGCGTCCTTATCTTACTCAGGTGGCAGAGAGATGCTACAATAAAATTAAATTTCAAAGTAAGTTGCATTAGGACTGAAATGTGCTAGTTATCAATGAAAGGAAGGATGCTCGGACCGAGTTTGACATCCTAGCTGATATCCACATAGTGGCATGAGCACTGTCACCCAGACTGCTCCACAGAAAATAATTGTTCCAGATCAGAATGTGCAAACAAGAATCTATGTAGTGTGAGTGACAGCAGCATTAAATCTCTACTGCAGAAGTGTAAATAGTAACTTCACAGTATGGAGACACCTGACAGAGACTTACTGAGTCGTTTCATAGACTTTCTGAGGCTCAGTAAGCATTCTGTAAGTTGTATATTCACGATGTCATTTTTAATTTAAATATTTTTAAAACGTTTGGACGTTAGTAACATTTTCATGTTGTGATTTTTAAATGAACAGGATTGTTTTACTTTGGGTTTTAAATGAAGCTTCATGGCTGCAAAAAACGTGGCAAAAATGTTACTCAGAATTTAATGTCTCAGGATACCCCATAAGGCAAGAAATAACCAAATTTTTGCTTAGAAGTTTGAAATATGTAATACTTCCTGTTAAACATCTTTACCTTTTGAAAACTATCCAGTGCAAAACAGCTATCCATGGTGTTTTTCTGATGGAGTTTGTTTGGTTTTTTGCTTGTTTTGTAATAATTCGGGTTTTTTCCCTTAGAATGAAAACAGTAATTCAGTAACTCATTCAGAAGGTATATTCTGTATACATGGGGAAAAAACCCAACAGCTAAAAATGAAAAATCTCTTCTTTTCACACAGCAAATGCCTCTTGGCCATTGGTAATTGATTACTTTATTCCAGTCTCAGTCCTTCCTACTCAAATCTTTCACTAGCTAGTTCATCAACTGGTTGTTACTGTCACCTTTTGTTCTTGTTTCAGCGACTGCTTTTTGCAGCTGAACCTCTTGCCATTCAGGATATAGCTGCTTTTTTGTTTGTTTGCTTTCAGTTCTGAAATTGATAAAAACATATTAAGGTTAATGAATGCAAAAATTCTTCATCAGTTTCCAGAGATGAGAATGTCAAAGGTTCAAATTGGGTAAGCTCCCTAGTAACAGAGACATAATAAACAACATTCAGAATAAAATAATCTGAGGTTGAAGTCAGTAATGATAAATTAATTTCAGTCCTTTAAAATGCAATCTTCTTCTTTCCTAGATTCCTTTCTCCATCCTATTTCCAGGCATTTGTACTTCAGTATTGATTATTAAATTGTGACACTACCAGTTATTAATGCTACCTTTGTATTAATGTGATTTGAAGCCATTGTCATCTCTCAACAGATTGCTCTGGAACCTCATAATATGGACATACTGAAATCTTGATGGCCATAGCTGCTTGCATCGTTGGAATGCATTAGATTGTACCAGCTCCCTGGCTGGCCTGTGATTCTGTGGCTTCTATATGCAGAAATACAGTAGCAGTTTGAATAACATAAATGAGTAGGTTTTTTCCTAGGAGGATACAGTGTAGCAGTGTCATAGAAATGTGGTTTTGTGGAATACATATTGATGTGTTTAGAACTATTAGACTGAGTCAAATGCTTCATTTGAAAACAGAAGCTTTCTTAATTGTCCTAGAAAAGGTTCTCCACCTCTGTCTAGGTATGTCTGATGCCACTATCCTTGCTTTCCCTGCCCTAATATTTAATAATTAATACTGCTCAATTCTCAGAAATATAGTTAGTTGTCCAATTAAAATGGGAGAGCAGTAAAATAACAATATGGGAAGGCAGGAATCAGAGGCTGAGTTACATGCCTTAATGTGTTTTTGTGTCCTGCTAGTAAAACCGTAGTGCTGTGAAAGCAGTTCAGCAACCTCAGAAGGATTTACATGATAAAACTACTGAAGGCTGCCTACCTACAAGATTATTGGTACCACACATGGCAACAGACTTACCACCAGGGTACTTTTTCTTTCTTTGTGTTGTGCACCCTTTACTCACAGTCTGCAGTGTGCCAGTCAGAGGTTAGTGTTCAGTGGTGTACCATCAGAGTCATCTGTGGGCCAAAGTCCTGAAATTTGGAAAGCCTTTTTATATCGATCTAAGCATTTCACCTTAGATATGGCTGCTGGAACAGGAATGAAAAATGCTAATGCTTGTGTCAGTATAATCCATGAAAACAGCATTTTCCTAAATGCATGGTCCATTACGCTCCAGGGCAAGCTGGAAAAAGCAAGAATTAAGTGGTTCTTCTCCTCCTGTGACATTCTAGAAGACCCCTTTCAAGACTAATATGAAATTAATCTTAAGAAGTGCACAGTGAAGTAGCCATACTTCGCTATTTAAAAAAGAAGAATTCTGGCTTTACTTTGGGCAAGCATTTCAGTATGGAAAAACAAAGGCTTGCTTTTACTGGCCTTATTTTTCTTTTGCCTTACTGTCAACAGCTGCACTGTACCTTTTGTTGTTTGTTTGAGTATAAACACACTGTGAAGACATATGCCTCAGAGTAAAGATCTGCCATTAATTGTCTAATTCCACTCATGTTTGTACACTAATATCAGTTAAACAAATGATGCACGGAAGGATTTTCTTTCATTTTACTAACAGGCTGCTCCTGTTCTGGATGATAGGAGACACGTTCCATTTCATCTTCCCGTTGTCCAGGCTGACAGCATTCTCTAACTTTCTAGCAAACACCTTTTTCTAGACACCTAGTAATTAATTTCACTACGTACATCTTTAATTTATTAGAGATTTCATGGATGAACACATGGAACATGGAAGTATTTTTTAAGAAGGAATTAGAGTCTTAATAGCTTAAACTAGGAAAAAAAAATTTAGTTATTGACATTTTTATTTTCTTGAAATGAAGATTCGAGAAGTCAGATGGTTATGACAAAATCTGTTCATCATTTGAGGCATTTTCAAGGTAGACTAATTCAGCTACCCCTGATCCATTAGCACTCAAGTATGACACCCTAACCTTGAGACAGAAGAAATTTTAAGCACGAAAAAATGGTTGTACCATCATAGGGTAAAGAAATTGAATGGAATTCTGTATAAAAGGCTATACATTAGTCCAGAACCAGGTCAATGCCAGATCAGCTTTCCTCCTTGCTGTGACTTGAGGGCAAAGAAAAGGCACATTTGATTTTGAAAGGCTCTTGAATTCTCTGGCTTTGTATAAGCCAGTCTGGGTCTTTTACCTCAGTGCAAGTAATTGTCAAATACAGTCATTTGAAGTAACAAGAAAAAACAAAATGTCTTACTGTGTTTTATCAATACAATTTAATGCATAAGATTGCTTTTGTCTGGTTGAGAGGCACACCTGAATAGACAGAGTTACGTTTATTTGATTTAGCTCTTTTGTGTCATTTTGTAGCAGTTTGACAGCAGTGTCAGTCCACGCTGACAAGCACATGGGCTTCAAGAATACAAGAGTTGCAATAAAGGTATCAGAGATGCCTCAAAAATAAGCGTGACAAGGCTAGTTGTGGCTGTCAAAAGGAAAGATCTAACTTGGTAGTGTTTAGAAGCGATCATGTTTGATTTGAATCCTCAAGAATCTTGATTATGAGAATAAACAACAATAATGACAGTGAAAATATATAGTACATAATACTGAACTATGACACATATAAATTTGTAACTGCATTATTTATATTGCATCAAACATGTTCCCTGGAAACATTCAAGTTTATCCTAGATGGGGCTCAGGAGCCTGATCTAGTTGAAGATGTCCTTGTCTAGAGGGGGGATTGGACTAGTTGGCCCTTGAAGATCTCTTCCATCCAAAACTATTCTATAATTCCATAATTCTATGTTATATTTGTTGTTAGTAATCTTTTCAGTGGAAATAAAACAATCTAGAGAATTCTAAGGGAAAGAAGGTTCATGATACAGATGTAGTTCTGTTGTTTTTCCGTGGTCATGTTAAGTGGTTGGCTCTGGGCCTCATTCCCAAGAAAATCATTAAGATGTAACCCAGCACTAAGAGCTCTGAGTATTTAGTTTTTTCCTCTGTATAACCCTTCAGTTGAAGGTCAGCTAGGTATGAACTCTAAAATCTGAAAACTGTCCCTTTCCCCAAAACATTACTTTTTCTCTCCCCATACTTGCAAAGAAAAAGATCTCATAATTGTATTAGTCAGTATTTATTCTAGCTATATCCAGAGCATTCCTGGTGTCTTTCAAATAAATGTAAGACTTTTTCTTTCAATCACTGAACAAGGATTATGAAAGTCAATTTTTTTTAATACATGAATTTAATCTGAATACAAATAAGAATTTTTTTCAGATACTGTCTTGTATTTTCTGCACAATACTATGACATTAAAACGATTTCAATCTTTCAGATGCATTTCTATATATNGATTTCAATCTTTCAGATGCATTTCTATATATTGATATGTTTAGATTCCTCTAAGGGTAATCATTATTCCGCTTCGTAATGGCTTGTATTGAGATTACAATTTTTTTATTGTTGTTCTCTAAATTACTGACACCTTTAAATTTAATTTCATGCAAATAAATGTGTTTGCTGGGAACAGATTGCAGGCATGAGTAGATAGGTGAGCAACTGTCTCATAGGTAATGATTATAACTTTGCAGAATTTACTAGGTCTGCCTAGGAGTTAATTTTCCTCATAGCAGGCCCATATTTCTGTAATTTGGATTTGTGATTAAAACAGCATTGGTAGCACACCAATGTTTTGGCTGTTGCTGAGTAGTGCTTACCCAGCATCAAAGATTTTTCTTTTCCCACTCTGTATCCCCAGTAAGTTGGGTGGAGGTGCACAGAAAGTTTGGAGGGGACACAGCCAGTAGAAGTGACCTGAATTGGCCAGTGGGATTTTCCATGTTATATTCATCAATAAAAAGGGAAGGTTTTTTTAGGAAGATAGCCATTGCTCAGAGAGAGTCTGTTTGTCAGTGATGGTGACTAGTTGCCTTTGCATCACATCCTTTGTATTTCAGTTTTTCTTCCTTTTTATTTCTTCATCTATTAAACTATCTTGAACATTAAATCTTCTTACTTTTGGTCTTGTTTTTTCTCTCCTGTCCCTCTGCAGTGGTGTTGAGGGGGAGTAAAAAAGCAGATGTGTGTAATTATAGGCTGTATGTTATATCTATCTTCATGTAAACAGAAAATAAAGAAATGTACGAAAGATGTAAAGAAATTTTTAAGTTGTTTTAAAGAAAAACTAAAACAACCAAACCCACGTTGCAAAATAACCAAAAAGATCCAAACAAAACCCCACAACCTCCCTCCTCAGAAAGCACTGAATGGTAAAGGGACTAGATTCTTAGTAAATAGTAATTTTCATGCAACTGCTTATCATCACAATTTCCAAAAATTATGATGGATGTTTGGACATATTAATGTGGGCTTTCTATAGAAAGGCTACCTTTAAGTACTGGAAAGAATATGTAAAAGAAAGCAAAATGATTTTTCTATTATGGAAATTATGGAATTTTCTATTATGGAAATTTTTCTATTATGGAAATTTTCTATTATGCAATTTACAGATGCAGAATGGGATTCATCTCTTCAGTTCAAAGATCTGACTTGATCTTCTG
>VWYI01040148.1:0-41181 GCA_013399455.1 Anthoscopus minutus | reverse complement strand
GTACTCCCTTTCTCCTTTATTTTCCTTCTCTTTTATAATATTCTATATTATTTTATTTTAGGAAACGTAAGTGGAGTTCCTAGTGTGACATCTGGTAACCATGCAGCTACTTTGCCCCACAGACTATACCCAATAACACATTTTCATAAACTGCTCTTGGTGTCAATATAATCAATATCTTTACAATCTCTGTAAATATAAGCAATGTTTCAGCTATTCAGAAGAAAAAATGTCAATAGATTTAAGAGATTGAAAGAAGTCTTTGATCTGTTGGGTTAAAAGAAGAACATACATTTAATTCCTAGAAAGGACTAAATGAGATGTACCAAAGTAACTTCTCAATTTCTAACAACCTGTTATCTACCAATGTACACAAATGCAGAGACTTTAAATTCTAGAAACAATTTAGGTTTCAAAATTTGGGGTCTTTCTTGGGTGTTTTCTTTAACTCCTCAGACCACTATATTCTTAGTGTACAATGACTAGGTAAAATGAATGTGGTTCCCATGCCTCACAAAATCAGGAAAAAGTCATGAAAATCCTAGTTTATCGATTGCTGTTCATTCACATACACGCCACGTAGTAACTAATAGAGTACTGTAGAAAAACACCTGCAGAATACAAGTATACAATCCAGCATCATCATTTAAATGTAAAATAGGCTTTAAACTCCAGTAATATTGATATTTAAATGCTTTTGTAACTGACTTTCAAGTTGACTATATATGTATTGTAAAAGCAGCTGTCCACGTACAAAAGAAACATCATAGTAGCTCACACTCATTACTACTGAACACAATCTTTGGCTAAAGGCACAGTTTTTCATCTTTAAAATGAATGTATCATGATTTTTTTTCCAAGGCAGAAAAAGGAAAGATTCAGTCAAGGTGACAATTACCATCTGGCAAGCTCCAGTCATTATGGTGCTCCCAATTAAATGCATATGCAATATTATAATGAATGTTATTAGAATTACAGTTGTTTTTTACTTTGAATATCACCATATTTGTATATTACTAATATATTACTATATATATTACGAGTAATTACTTTGTATATTAATAAAGTTATATATAGATGACTGTCTGCTTTGAAGCCTGATAATATGAAAGATAAAAATAATGAAAAAATCAGTGTCAAACCCTCCTGTGAATTTAGTTCCTTACTAAAGGAACTTCTTCATACATGGATATGTACGTACATTTACACTCTTGTCCTTATTCCACACCCTTCTCACCCCATTTTGGGGACTGACTGAGAGCTTGTTGGGAGTGCAAATAAGGACCGAATCAAAGTAAGAACAGACATAAAATCAGTTCAGACTTTCACTCTTTTAAGTACATAACAAGTTATGGGTTGCATAGGGGGTGGAGAACCCTGCCCATCAGGATGAATACAGAATCAACCATGCCTTAATATCTGTTGAAAAAGCAAGTGTAATATCTGAACATTCTGTATTACTCCTATAAATACATTTATAAAACTAGGAGAAAACCAAGAACAATGTACTGTTTAGTTATTTTTTTTAAAGACTTAAATCTTATGAAATTTAATTTTCAAGTTACTGAAATTCAAAGAAACGTTATTTGCATGCATGTCTGACTAAACATATTTAGAAAACTGTTTCAATATAAACTTGCAAAATTTAATCTTTTGACTTCTATGGAACTATTTTACCCTCAAAACCAGACATAAGCAGAATTTTTGCTGCTGAATTCAATAGGAGCACAAAAAGGTACTATACAAAAATCCATGTCCAACTCTAAAGAGAACAATGTTTTACTTAGAAGACAGTATTTAAAAACTATTACCTCCAGCAAGGATCTTTTCCTCCAAATCATTCATTTGTTTCTTGTATGCTTTCAAAGCAGCTTCTTTAAATGACGGTCGTATTCTTTTTTTCTTTGGAATTTCAGTAACTTCAGTAATCATCTCTGGGACATTCTGATTTTCATCCTCCCTTATTTCTACTTCAGGAGCTATGTCACTTTCAACTTCCAGTATCTCTTCACTGATCACACTGTCAAACTGTGTGTCATATTGTTCCTCTGGTAGCATTGCATACGGAGTTTCATACAAAGACTGGTCCAGCTCATACTCTTGGACCTGCTCACTAGTTTCACTACTATTAGTTCTATTTTCTAGTTTAGCAAGGACTTGTTCCATTACTTCTACATAGTCTGTTTCATTCTCACCAGATGGTTCAATTAATTCTTCCTCATATTCTGCTTTGTAGCAATAAGGCTCAGCATAAACATCAGAATCAAGTGTTGTACTTGATTCATTTGCAGTAGACTGAGATAATGTTCTAAACCTTCCCATAAAAGATGATCCACTGTCTTCATACCCACTTAAACTCTGTGTACTTTTATTCCAGACTACTTCTAAAGCTGACTTAGCACGCTGAAGTGTAGATCCAAATTTAGGAAAGCTGAAAGTCTTATCAGAAAGATCTATGCTTAATCGGCTGTGCCATGATTTAGGGGCGGTTTCCTCTGAGTCGTCACTTGGCAGTTCACTTTGACTTCGATACATCATAGGAAATCTGCTTTGATTCTGGTAAGAGGAGATAGAATTTGTTTCCTGATAATCATCATATTGACCAGTCCACTGACTTTGTGTTTCACTGTCAAGGCCTGGACATGATGGTGAAGTACCATCTAATGTGAAATCATAGCTTTCAGTATCATACTGGAGGTCAGAACTTTGTCCCTTTCCAAAATCTGTCTGTTGGTCTGAAGGGCTGCTCATATCATATACAAAAACTTCCTGCGTGGATGAGTCTAGGCCCAAATCTGCCCCTTGGTCCAACTCATTCCAGTTTTTCCATGGGGAAAGATCATCCTGTAAAGAAAGCTGACTATCATCATAATGGTTTATGTCTCCAGATACACAGATTATTCCATTGCTTACTCCACTATCTTCTATATTCCCTGCTTCATGTTGCTCTGGATACTGTTGCATGTCTTGGGCAAAAGTCTGTTCCTGGGAACTGCCATACCAGTTTAGAGAATCATCTTGTTTTCGCTGCCAAAGTTCTCGATCAGAGGAAGACAACAATGAACTGCCATTTGTTCTGCTAAAGTACTGGTTTTCTGAAAAATCCTCAGAGTAAGACTGACACAATTTTGAGAAATCTGAATCTGAACGGCTAAGCTTTGGTGTTGCAAAGTCATTCTGTAAATGCCATAAAGGAGTCACATCTGAATAATAGGTCTTTGATTGTTTTTCCATAGTGTCAAATTCTGGTGACTGATTGTCATAACTCCTTCTGTGTGAAAAGGTGCTATTGTCAGCAGTTCTGTCAAGGTCTTTAGTGTTTGGGGACTCAGTAGTCCCCTTTGTAGTGCTTGTTTTTATCTGAAGCGCTGATTTAGATATTTTTGCATAACTGTTCTTATTTATATCAGATTCCAAGTCTTTATCACTGTCAGGTGACTCCCAGTCATGCATTTTAGATTTTGTCTCCACAGTTAAAAGTTTCATATCCATGCTTTCATATGTCTGAGAAGAAGTCAGTCCTCTTTCTTTTTTATCTTTTATTTCATGGGAAAATATATCTGTAGAAATTCCAATGCCAGTTCCCTTTAGTTTATAGGACTTCTTTAAAATTAAATCTCTCTGTTGTGATGACTCAAAGTAAACAAGAATGGGTCTTGGCTTTGCATTTGGACAGTCTCTTTGCTGCCCAAGCCTTTGGGCAAACTCAATTTTAATAGTGCTTTGTGCCTCTGAGAATCCCATTTTTTCCATTAATATTTTGTAAACTATGCTTTCAGCTTTTTCAAGTCGCTCTTCAGGCACATTTAGAAACCTAAGACTTGCTTTGTTTCCTGGATGACCTATCTGCTTAATGTAGTCATGAATGTCCCGAGTTTCTCTTCTGGACTGTACGAATCCAGTTCGCAATTGTTCAATTTCATTTTGCACAACTTCTACACTACTAGAAATTTCATCAATTGATTGTTTCAGAGCATTAACATGCCCTCTTAATTCAGAGAGTTCTGTTTCAATTTGACTTATTCCCTGAAGCTCTTTAAAGATCATTTCCATAACATCGTGGGTTTGGCTAATACAACCTGTCGAACTGAAGCCAGGTTCAAGAGTATTTGATTTCTGGTGACGGCCAGTTCTGTCCAGAGATTTACTTCTTAATCCCCATGTTTTCCGCCATGAACTTAGTTCTGAGTCTGATGAGACACATTCTTGGCTCTTCTTCCATTTCCTTAGTTTTCGTAAGGCTCCCAGCTTCAGGGTGTGCAAAGTGCGTTCTCCATCTGAACTTCCATCAGAGGCTGCGAGGCTGCTCAAGCTTTTCCTGTTGCGTCTCACAGGCATTGTGTGGGATAAGTATTCGTTTTTCTTGCTATTAATGGTTTTTACTTCACTTAATGACTCAGAACATGAGCTATCATTTGAAGATAGGTCTTGAACTATATCTTCATTATTAGTGTTTGCTACAAAAATATGCCTTTGCAGTCCATTGGCAATAGCAACTCTGTAACTGAATGTTGGAGAAAGTGAAAATTCTCTATTGCTTTCCTCTTCTTCAGTTGACAAGTTGCGAGCAGATGGGCACTTGGCAATCTTTTTAACAGTGCTTTTTAAAGTATTTGAAAATTTTGGATTTTTTGTTTGTCCAATCTGAGTTAAGTCTTGTTCCTTTTTGCTCTGACAACTCTCTTTCCTTTTTGTACTATTTCCTGATTTCTTTGTAAACATTCCTTTGCAAATCTTATATAGATAAGATGAGATCAGGCTCTTGAAGAGGGCAGAAACCATGGAGTGTAATTTATTTTAAGCCGTTTCCACAAAACACAATTTTTGATCCAGAGAAGTATTTGTATCTCCAAAAGGATCATTGGCAAAATGTTCCAATGGAGACTATAGCCATAAAAACTACTGATGTTCTGGAATAATGTGACAGAAAAATAAAAAATAATCACACATCTGCTTGTTTGAAACAAAATCCTGAAGAGGTTTTGTACGTCTTGCAAAATCTCACTCTGTTGCACATGGCTTCTTGAAGTGTCTAAAAAGGAGGGAACGACATTACAAGGGCTGCCAAGCAAACTTAGAATTCAATATCACTGATGATGTTTTAAATAGGTTACAATGAAAACACAGATGATTCTCCATAATTGTCTGAATAGATGTTTTAACAAATAATTGAAGCTGAAAACGTTTCTAGGCAATACTGTTAACAACAATTAATAACCTATACTTATTTCCAGACTTCTTCATCCAGTTTAATTCTCTGACTTTAACAGAACTATTCCGTTTAAATGCTTTCTGCTTTCTTTCATAGTACTGACATTTCCCTTTAGATCCACATCATACATGGCAGTGATAAAAAAACTGATGGGTAACAAATGGTGACCAGCTAGTAAAACAGAAGTACAAAGTTCTGTCTTGCTTTGTCTTTTGGAACAAGGTAGGATTCAGGTACAAGCGAGCATTGTATCCATGAAATGCTATTTAATCTTGAGACTGAATTATGAACATGACTATGGTTTGTGAAATAGTTGCCTTGATACCAGACTTTAACATGCTACGATAAGCCATGACTCAAAAGTGGGCTTATCTTCTTGGTTTCTCTTCTTTAAGAAGTAAAAAGAAAATAAGTCATAGAACACAGCAGAAAATAATAACTAACGGAAATTTTTATCCAGGTTATTAAATATGACATTTTTCAGGTAACAGAAAAAAACCCTGCCAAACCTATGTAAAACATGGTTTACAAGCTGCAGGACATAAACTGGTGCCATTACAACAGGAAAGCTATTTGATCTAAAAGGAATCTAAAAAGCTTCCATGAGGTATCTGGAAGCTTCTACTCCATAAAACACAAAAGCTTGAATTCCATAGAAATGTAGTCAACACATTTTAAACATATCATGTATTCTTCTGTGCAGCATATAATTCACCTCCCAGTTTCATAGCTGTGGAATAAAACAAGGTAACCAGCTCAGATCCATCAAAGAAGAAATTCTTAAAATGGCCATTTTGGTTTCTAAAGAAGCTGAAAATTCTTTGGCAGAATAAGAAGTCTGTTTAGATACAGGGTATATAAAAGGTTAAAAATTGCTCTCTGGTGTCTCAAGAGGAGAGAAAAATATGAACTGTCCTTGTCTGAAAACATCCTGGCACTTCATGAAACATCATGGTCCACTGACACACCTCAAGATCTGGTCTTTGCATTGCATAATTTGTCTTCATTGACCTTATTATTATACTCTATATAATTACTAATTACATAAATACACATATGTAATGGTAAATAATAATCACTAACCCCTGATAAATACTGCAGCAGCAAAATGCACTGTGCTGCACAGAGCACAGGCAAAGCTGCTAAAAGCCTGGTTGGCTTCTGGAACATGGGATGTAAACAGAGTCATTTCTTTCCCAGTTATAAAAGAATTTGGATGCAGAGTGAACAGAAGAATAGAAAACATTCTTCACTGTCCCCAAAGTGGCTATTTATTATTTTATAAAAGGGTGGGACACAAATCACATTTTTAACACATACATATCAGCTTAGTCCTTGCCACTTCTTTTTCATATAGGCTTGTGCCTAAAGTATCAAGAATGAATTAAGAGCTAGCAATATTTGGAGGAAAAGGAATGCTCAATGCCACTGCATGCAATTTTCAAGGAAGGCAAATGACATCTCTCAGAATATTGAGAAGTATTCACTAGAGCCAAGGCTGCCTTGTTTTCACATGTTATTGGTAGAGAAAGGAATCATCTTGAGACACTTTTCAATGTCAAAGGCAAGTTTCTGGATGTAGAAACACTTGTTAACCATTCAGCTCTTACAGTGAATGTAACTATTCATTAAGTAAGATTTGAAGTGTGATTGCCTACCTCCTCTGCCCACATAGCCACAGATTTTTAAATGCTCTCTTATATAAACTTCACTTAGATGACCTGGACAGTCTTCAAATGACTTGAAATCAAGAATGTATAAATTAGTCAGAAGGCTTGTTTCCTGTCTCAATCTAAAAAGCATCAAGAAATAATGAAGTTATTACTGGAATTTGGAACATTTCCATTCACTTTAAATAAGGTTTAATGCTTCTTTGTAGAAGAACCTTTATTTCATAGCAAGGAATATACAAATATATATATATATAAAAATATACATATGTGTGTGTATGAGTTTGCTTTATCCAGTGTCTAACCAACGCTTTTTATCAGAGATAACTGAAAATATTACAAATATCTGAACATTCAGCACTTAATTTATTTAAACCCACTTTCTGACAATGCCTAGAGAATTAAAAGCTGTACTGTTAGAAACACAGGGAGATCTGCTAAATGGAGCAGATTTATGTTCTCTCATGCGAGTTCTATTCCATCTCAGCTGTATTAGTCATATGATCTGTTAATCAGTTTACAGCCTACCATTGCTCTGTCAAACATTCATTTTCTACAATAGTATGTCTACACATGGAATCAAGTTTGAGTCATTACAGGTCTCATCCATTTCTTTCTGTAAAGATTTGCATAGGTTGTTCTTAACATTTTAAATCAATGTAAGGTTTAAACTCCATAAAATAAGGAACAGTCTTTCAAGAAGCACATAGACCTAAGTCAATTATTTGAATGAGCTGCAAGTTGTCATTTGGAGAGCTTCTTGCTTTATCCAGGTCTTCCAATAAACCATTATGACCTCATTTTTTTAAGTTCTCAATTTGCTTGTTTATTGAATGAAAACAATTTTTATGATGAAGTTCAACATCACTGGGTTAACCCATTCTAAGAATAAGGAATCATGTTGAAATGCTACAGCAGTGAGGTATGGACTTTATACTAGATGGTAATAGAGCAGGAAACAGGAAAGTGTTATGGATTGTGAGACTAGAAATAAAATAAATTCTTAATGGGGTCCTTCTATAAAGAAAGGACAAACTAACACTTCCAGCAACTTTTGACCCATAGGAAGTCTGATAATAGTTTTGTTGATCAACTTAATGGTGAACAGATGATGTGGTGCCAAGCATATTCAACTGGATTTGTTGATAACAAAGCACTGTCTAAATAAAAATGTCAATTGGAAGCATAATTTATAAAGGATCTTATTCTCAGTCTAGTACTAATGTGTCAGGTAGAAGGGAGGAGGAGTGGGCTGAGTTTAAAATGATAGCTTTTTTATTAATGCAGAGTATTTTAGTTACATATCTGAACATCAGACCCCTATTTCAAAAAATTATTTTAACAAATCCAGCCCTTTATAAAAAAAGAAAAGTGAATCATCATAAAATATAATTTCAGTATTTAAATAGAATAGCTAGATCAATGCTCAGCTTCTGTTCAGATCCTGGTAAATGAAGCTGCAGAGCAGCAGCTCTCTCCAGTAAGAGGCAGCTTTTTGGATGCAGAATGTCCTCTTACAAAGCAAGATCCAGAATGAACCAAAGTCTTGCTTAACCATCACACTATTAATCAACTACAAGGGGGGTCTGTGTGTATTGAAAGGGAGCAAGCAAGAAGATGAGACTGAAATGCAGTTTCTCTCCATAAAATACCCTATGGCAGCTCATGTCCACAACACCAGGAATGTAGGGGGAACCCAAACAAAACCAAGAGGTCTTCATCTGCAGCAATACCACTCTGTATTACTGCCAAAATAATCACTAGAATCTATAGATAGAAACATATTTTTGTGATATGCAAAATACTCCACAGAATTTAATTAATCAAACATAACAAAAACATGTGTAAAGAGTCTACCTTGCATCTCCAGAAACTAGAGCTAAGAGAGGTTCTCTTACCATCAGGAACATAAGAAATCACTAACAGAATTCAGATATATAGATTTATTAATTCTGGTCTTTTATGAATTTTATGAGTCTTATGCTTGCCTAGGAATATGTTATCTTGACATAAGTGTACTTGCCCTCAGCTCAGGTCTGCTGGGTGAAACCTATGATCCCTTCCTTTTGACAAGCAGTGTACACTCCACGTTGCTTCATTAATTTACTATAACAGGAGCATTATACTGTCAATCATCTCAGATGACCTAATTCAGAAGAACTTAATTTAGAGCACTTAGCTGCTCCTTTACTGGCTTCCCAAATTCTCCTTGTAGTCTTAACTACTGACATTTTTAATCTGTGGAATTTGTGATTCTCTTAAGGTAAAATGACACTTAACACTGCATATGCTATGTGGATAACCTGCCTGAAGACCCTGGCAATGGCAGGGACGAGCAATGAAGAGACCTGCTTTCTCTTTTGGGTATTTATTCCTTGTTCCAAGAATTCCTCAGCCTCTTCACCATTCACATAAAAGCATGGAGTGCTATCAGCACTCTCACCCTTTGGCTAGGAAGCTGTTCATACTGTTCTTCAAAATTATTTGGAAATTTTACTATATCTGCTTATTTACCTGGTGATATTTCTTTATGGATCCTGCTATTTTTGCATCTCTAACCACCTTCAGAATGTGTTAACTTCTCTATTTCTAAGAATGTAAAAAGCAAAACTGACCATCAAACTGCTGATTCAAACCCCAGTCATAGAAGCCTACAATCTGCCTATTTTTTACCCCAAAAGGCCTACTACTGTCTTGAGGAGGTTGCACACATATTCATGGGGTACACTACAGAATCCAATCTAAAAATTTAACAGTGGTATTGCAATACTGGTTGTTCACAGCTGTTGTGTATCTCTCCCATCAGCATACAACTAAATAGAGTTTAAGGAAATCAGATGAAAACAGCACATGCTTAAACTTGACTGGCTCATTGTGATTTTGAACATCTAACCCAAACATCATATATAGAACTTAGTGCATTAGTGAATTAACTCAGTAGTTAAACAGTTGCAATTAAACTAGTTAATACAAGTTTAACTTGTATTAACATTACAAGCTAAACTTGTAATGTATAGAAGCACATTGTCTTCATATTAGCTTAGAAGAAAATGTAAATTCCTAGCAAGCTAGGATGAGTAATTTTTATGGAAAGAAAAGTCATCTTCACTGCTTCCCTACTACTATAACCACTATGGGAAAAGAGGATTTTTTTTGTTCTGTTCAGTAAAATATGTTTTTGGGGCTTTTTTTGTAATTACTGTTGAAGACAGACAAATTGAAGAAATCCCCACTATTTTACAATAACTTTTAGAATCACTTTTTTATGCTATTCTCTACACCTCTGTATTTGTAATATTGCATATATCTCTATGAAGTTTTGTTAAGGCAACTGAGGCTATTGCAACAATTTCACCAAATAATTAATTTCTATTTAAATGCAGACTACAAAAGGAATGGAAAACATGGGGAGGGAAAAGTTTTTTTCTGACAACATGGAGATTACTGTATTACTAAGTCAGTACCAGACATATTAGCTTAGGCTATAACCTGCTTGCTATTATGTCAGATTACCACAAATAAAAGAGCTACTATATAATAATAATAATTATACATATAATAATAGTGTATATTAATCAGAACTGATTTAGTGCTCATTAAAAAATAGAAAGTATCAACATACATTTTGACTTAATCTCAGTTCTGTCCCTAGTTTTGCCTGTGTTTGAATAGAAGGTCTTTTAAATATTACACCATGGGAACCCAATTGATTTTATTTACATGAAGCATAACATATATGCAGAGACTGTGTTTACAGTATACTGAGAGTATTCAAAGGTTCTTTTGATACTAACATTTCAAAAATTTCAGCAACTTTTCAGGACAGTAATTCCATCATAAAATATAATTTTAAAAACCACACAAAAAACTCCCTCAATTTTATTTCAGGTAAGAATTTTAATCCTCCAACTGCCTTGGAATGGGCAACACAATGCCCTGACTTGGATTTCTCTTGGACAGAGTTTACCATGAGCTCTGTGACCACGTGTGCACTACATCACTGTACACCTTTGATTTTTTTTTTCTTTAGCGCTTGGGGGCATTTTTTTTAGCAACTTACAAAAATTCCAAGTGAAGTGTTTGTAGTAAGAGAACAACCTTATATGGGCAAAGTAAGCCCTCTGTATTCCATTCCTCTGTCCACAGATATTTTACATATTTTCCAAAATCTAGTAAACTAACACGTACATCAAGTTTTTAGAACAAAAATTATGAAAAGGACAGTTTTTCATGGATTGGTATTTTATTTAATAAATGGTAGCAATCATCTGTGATACTTGCATTTGAAAAATACCACAAGCACAAATGACAAGTACTGTTGACAACAACATACACTCAGACGAGTAGGCACACAAGATAGAAACCATGCTTAACACCTGAAATTAAATTCATTTATAAGGATGGTAGATGTTAAACATGTTTCTAAATTTGCTGCAAAAACTTTATTTAAAAAACAACCCTTTGCTGTCTTTGCTTCAATATACTGACAATTATGACACTCAGATTTGTACCTGAAAGCAAGAACCTCTGCTACCAACCTAAGTGAATGACACAAATGAGAAAAACAAAACCAGTGGAACAACCTTCTTAGGTGCCAAAGAATTTTTAGGCTTCAGAGCTTCAGAGCTGTAATGGCCTCACAAGGCAAAAACTATTACACGACATTCTACCTGGATTTTCACAACACTACAGCTAAAGGAAAATTTGGAATTTGTCCTCATTGATGCTTTAGTGAGTTGGGAGATATTCTGAGCTAAAAGTATTCTCCTACTGTGCAACACTCTGGAATCCCAGTACTTTACCTGAGATTTCCTAAGTGTTTTCAAAGCAATATATAGTCATTATGACAATGTGCTGACATCACTGCAGGATCAAGCAAATTATATAGTGACAGAAAACCTTTATACAACTCTCAAAGTTGTGTATATTCTCCTGAAAGAACTGTTATGTATCTTGCATCATGGCTTTTTCCTTTGAGATGACAGCTAATCTTAATTCATAATCATAATTTCTATCACTATATCCCTTACAAAAGGAGTTTGTGATGAATGAAACATGCTTTAAATCTTAAATTCTACTTTTCATTCTCAGTGCTTTTAGACTTAACAGTCTTCTCTTGCTACTTTTCCCACAATGTTGATGTAGATAAGATTTAGCCCTGACTTTTAGAACATTTGTATGTGTCAAGTAACCTTGTATTTTCAATTGCCAGATCATAGTTGTATATTACACTAAAGAAAGGCATTTATTTTATATAATCACTGACAGGAAACAAGTATAGTGCCATCCTCTCTGTGAAAAATAGCTACAACTTTAGGGACAGTTTATTTTCACATCAGAAAGCAGCTGATGTTACACCAATGAATAATTTTAAGGCATAAGAGCTCCTGTCAGCCAGGGGTTAGCAACACTATTAAGATGCTGGAACTAATATTAAACCTTTTTGGATCAACATGTTATTAAAAAAAATATATCTTATTTCTAACTAGGCTGCATGGAAATTAGAAATGCAACAGAATGTTTTAAGATTTCAAGACTAAAGAATCAAATAAGCTTTAAGCGTTTCAATGCATTTTTACTAGACATTATAAGACAACCCTGTCCTTAGTTTAAGGGCACATAGCTTTATGTTCTATTTAACTTATTACATGTCAGCTGAAAGAAAATAAGAAAGTGCAAAAGGAGCCAGGTGAGAGCTAAAGAATACAGTCATATTTTTATATCTGCATAATTCTTCCTCTTAAAGCAAAATGAACCATCAATCTCATAGTAAGAAATTAGTTTCAGTTACTATTGGTCTCTGAAACTGCAGAAGGAAAAATTCAAATGTTATCTTCTTGAACCTAAAATGATAGACAAAGGTTGGAGGAGGTACATAATAGGGGTATTCTAAGACATAGATTTAGCTGTGGAACAGAATCAAGCAAGTAGTCTAAGCAAGCTGCCTCTTCAAAAGAAAGCTGCAGGGTGTTCATCTTGGAGATTAATCAAGACCCAGAAATACATAAGCATCCGTAAAGCTCAATTTATTACTAATCCTGTCACAAATTAGGAGAAAAGTACTCATGTAAATAAACAAAATTCACTATCATTTGGCTGTGTATTCATAGAATTAGTTTGTTTATATTTTTATATCAATTTAAACATAGCAACTCATTGAAAAATCCAACACCATACTGTCTTACTTAACTTATAATGTGAAGTTAGAAACCTTGCAAAATAACCTCCCCCAGTTTTTAATGAAGTGTTAATTCCAGAAGCCCAGTTTCATCAACATTATAGCATTAGAAGCCAAATCAGTTACAAAGCAATGCATTGCATTAGCAAGAACAGTGGGAGGTACATTCAGAATGAAAATAAGCAAAGGAAACAAAGGAAACAGAAAACTATGTAGACTAGACAGAAATACGAAGAGCATACATACCTGGGTTAAAATCTTCTTAAAAATAAAATACAAATTACATACCACCATCTTTATATTATTTTCCATTTATGTAGAAACTGTACACAAATCCATTACTATTTTGCCTTCCTTCCTTCATTCTTCCTTCCTTAAATGATACAACATGAGGCTGCTTCCCAGTGATTCAAGTCAAGTGCAGTCAGGCATGCTGCTATTCTGCAACGGTATCTGTTCTAAATTCCACGGTATTCCCTAGGCAGCATTAAATGGGGATTTTTTTTTCCCTCTCCCATTTTATTTCTTCCCCTCCTACAACTTGTGCTAACAGCTAAGAGTAATCGTGATGTTAGCTACTAATTCATTCTGCAGCTCAGGGTTGTTTCCTCCTCTGTAATAGCAGAGCAGGAGTCAGTGTCCTACTCCGATTCAAAAACAACATCGACACGAGAGAGCAGTAATCATCCTGGTGCTTTCTGTGCCGGGAACTTCCCCCGCTGCTGTTTTCTCCTGCCACCGCTCCGGATTGCAGCACCCTCTGCAATAGGCACAGCCCTCCTGCGCGGCAGGCAGCCCCTGTGCTCGCAGAGGCGCTCGCAGGCTCACGGAGCAGGAGCAGCCTGGCTCACAGCAACAACACATGCAGCGCGCCGGGGGAGCTGCCAGGTGCGCATCCGTGCCCGCAAGGAGAGCAGCGGGAGATAGGATCTCTCGCTTGGCAGGGCCGTGTTCCACCCTAACCTTTTATTTATCGGTCTGACATGACCCAGAGAAACGATTGTGTAGCTATTTCTTACAGCAGTGCTTTCAACAACAGCTGATAATTTTTTGTAATGAATCTGCTAAATACCCTTCATAGCTGCTATCGTTCCATGATGATTTAAGGGTGCTCTGCATAATGAGAAATGTATCGCTCACCACATATCACCATGAAAAGCACTTATATGTCCCTAATTAATACCTAGGCAGTAGGACCCAGTTATTTATTTACTTATACTACTCAAATGGCAGAATGGATTACTATTGTGCACATAGTTACTAAATTATCCTGCACAGAATACATCAGGTGTTTTTTTTTTTAAATGTTAACGTAGTGTAAGGCCACATGCAGCCTTCCATGTATGGAAAATATATTTAAAACTGACACACGAAGAATAACAGAAATGCATACAGAATAAGCCTCTATAAAACCATTCTACAAAGTGTACACAACAGCCAAAGTGTAAATGTTTCACAAAACATGTCTACAGGCATAAACCCACAGGTATGCAATTATCCTCCTTAATCTTGGGAGACAGCATGGCTGGAATGCCAAAGTGAATATTAAAGTATGTCTCTTTTCCACATTTAAAAAACCCCTCAATGGATAGTCTGTAAGAGCTGACATTTGTAACAGAGAAGCTTATAATTCAGTTACTTTCTTCAAATGACATATTCAGTAAAAGGCAGCACTTAAGAGTGTTTAACAGTTTCTAGTTAAAATAGTTAAAACTTAGTGGTTGTAGCTTTCACTTTCTGCAGTCCTTGTACTATTGTTAGTACTGTCATCCTGGGACACTGTTTTACGTACAATTTATAAATGGAAAAGTTCTAGAATCAAATCTCTTATATACAGTTGTAAATTAATATTTTGGATTTTTGCATATCATTATAAAAATAATTATGGACCATTAGATTTATGATGTCTTGTTGACATAAATGCAACCTATAAACAGACCATTAATTAGATTTATAGTTAAGAAACAGATGAATGAACGCTTGATTATTGAAATCTTATTGTAGTTATTAGCCTGCAGCCATTACTTAATATTCTCTTAATATTAAACTGACTCAAACTCATTCTTTAAAACTGCCATACTGCATGCCAATATAATATACAATAAAACCTTCTGGTAAGTGCACAATAGGAAATATTTCACTGATATCAATGCTACAGCCCTAACTACACTGAATGCAATAATAAAGCCTCTCAAAATCAACAGGACTGCTCCTGTAAGGATGAAAAAAGGTAAAACCAGGCAGCCTAGTCAAGCATGCCACCCATAGTAGTAACACGCTTAGAAATAAATATCAGTTTCAGCAAGATTAAACTTGTGGCCTTAAGACAGCAGACAGTAAAAACAGTAAATACTGGAACTGTTTTGGAAAAATATAAGGTTTTGTTGTTTAATTAAAAAAAAGTGTTTGCCAATAACATTAACTCAGAATTCTTGGATTAATGTTGACATCTTCAAAGAAGTTCCTAAGTGTTGATCCTGTTTACACTCATCTATTGTGTTACCACACACTGAATGTTTCAGCTGACAGCTGAATTTATTCAACTTATTTGGTAATTCATCATAAGTAGGACATTTTATCCTACTAGATGCATTATTCAATTGATATTTCAGAAGGAAATAAAAAATCAAAGAACATTCCAAAGACCTTCTGAACTCGGTTTATCTTCCCTGAAGCTAAAATTCTGTGTAGAACTTCTTTAAGCGAGAGATATGCTGACTTTGCTTGTAATGATACTGACCAACCAAAAATGAAGGTTCATGTATAAGTATGTACTAATTACTCATGACTGAAGTTACCCAAATTCATCACAAAGTTAAGCTGTACCTCTGTTCACATCCTTCTCATGTAGATAAGATGTTGGTGACTTTCTAGAGTAAGTCCATGAGTCAAGGTTTTAATTCTGTAAGTTCTCACAGTTCTGGAAACCCAGACAATTTTTAGTCAGTGACTGGAATGAAACTCCTGTACATCTTGAGAAAACAATGACATCAGTTTTTGAAAAACAAACACAAAGGCACAATCTGTATGTGGGCCCTACACATTGTAATGGTAACTTGGCAGTAACCTGACATATTGATGAAGCTGGCCTTGAAGAACTCTCAGGATTCACACTGATTTACTCTATTTCCCAAACACAGCATTAAAGAAGTAGCTTCCACACACAGAAGGAAGAGAAGAAATTCATGTATTTACATGTATGTACACAATATGCATCGAGTTGTTGCAACTTGTTACACAATTCCAGCCAAATCCTGTAGCTTAATGGAGAAAAACAATGAAAACCCACCCAAAGAAAACATTATCACCACCAATCTCAAAGCACATCCCAAACAAAAAAATCCAAGCCCCAATGGGCAGCTATAAGCCTTCATGAGAAAACAGCTATTCTTTGTCCTACTTTCAGGATTATATGATCACAACTTTCGGAGATGATTCTTTGAATTCTTAGAAATAAAAGTCTGTCCACTGAAAATATTTCAGTAATTTCCACCACTACTTTTCTGTAATAAATCTAGCATTAGATAACATATAACTATTTTAGATGTTATTTGACTATTTCTACTGTGCAATTCTTATACTGAAATAGCGACAGCAGTAAACTGATAGAACGACTTTGAAGTAATTTGTATTTCACGATGCATTTCAGCCTGACAGTTGCAAAAGCTGCCTTTCTCCGGCACAGCACGGCCCCGGTGTGCAGAAGGGATGGGGATGGCTGTTTCTCCCCGTTCACACACGGGCAATCCCTGCCCGTTCCCCGCCCGAGCGCAGGCGGGAGCGGCCCCGGGGCCCGGGCGCTCCCCGCGCGCCCCCTGCCGGCACGCACGGGGCTCTGCAGGCGCTCGGCTCCGCGCAGGATGGGGTTTGCTCTACGCTCAACGCGTTTCTTAACTGGGGAGCTCAGGGTTTCCTTCTCAAAGGGAGAGTTTGCAATAAGACGGGGAAAGAGAAAATAACTGCTCTTGAATTTCAGCATGCACCTGTTAGCTGGCTTAAATTTTACTTCAGATGACTGAACATTGCTTTGGAGATTTTGAAGTTAAGGCAATTAAAGCTACTTCTTATGCCACATTAAAACTTTCCCAGGCTTTAAAAAAAACAATTGCCAAGTTTATAAAATTACACAGTTTGAATTCTATTAAGTGAAATAAAATCACATTTAAAATTTCTATTTTTTTAAATAGCAATTAAGGGAACAGGCAACTAACGTAAAAACACAATTGCTTCTTACCAGCTGCATTTAATCTCTGGTTTCAGATAGGATCATATGATGAGATCATAGTTGAAAAGCAAATACAGGGGCAAAAGCCCAACAATAACTAAAGAACAAATGAAGAAACAAACACCAGCTTTTAATTTTTTTTTTTTTTACCCAGGAGGGAAAAGTGAGGTTTCTCCCATTCAGATTTATAAAGCACCTAAAGATATGTAATGCATTTGAAGTGGCAACTTAAGAACAATATATGCTACCTCTGAAAATTAATTCTTCATTGTGTTCTTTCCTTATGACTATTTTGTTCATTTTTACTCTCTAGGAATGTGCTCATTCTAGAAACTGCTTAAGTTTGTTTTTTTTGTCTAGGAAAGTAGAATCCTTACTAAAACATTTTTTAAATGAAAAATCTGACTCAGTTGCCACTTTTCATGTGGGAAACTGGTTTTAGGTTGCCTTTATCTTAAGCCTCAAGTTTTCTCTGTCTTAACCTCTGGTTCTCTGCCCCATCCCACAGGGGGACAACAAATGAGCAGCTCTGTGGGGTTTAGTTGCTGGCTGGGTTAAACCACAGCAACAGGGTAAAGCTCATTGAAACAGAAGTGGCAGAGTGGAAGAGTTACAGCATCCCCATTCAATAAAACCCTCAGTGATAAACTCAAGCATGTATTTAACAGTGCTACTAAAGGTGCTGATTAAGAGCCATCTCAAGATTCATCAAAAGTGGCAGCAGCATAGGAAGATTTAGAAAAAGAGTGCACCACCAAACTTGAAAAAAAAATTATTTGGTAGGGAATTAAAACTTTCAACCCTGCCAGTGTGAAAATAAGTAAAGAGAGATCCATAGTGATGAAGTAGGAACTCTAAGGCAGGTGCTGCAAGGATTTGAGAAAATAAGTGATTGCAACAGCTGTGAAGTTACATCTTTTATAATAAAACTGGAAAGGTAATTTACTCTCCTGGATCTTTTTTTTCCTCCCCAGGCCTTCTCCCTCTAGCTACTGCTTAGATTCCACCAATATAATTCATTAGCTTTTCAGTGTATGACCTGTCATTCTTTGTGCTAGGATTCAGAGCTCATCAGTGCTCCATTCTTGGCTGCTCTCAGCTCTCTCTCCTATCCTAGATCTCCCACTGAAATGATTGCTGGTTATCCCAGTATTTCTCTCCTCACTCTAGGGCTTCTTTCCTTTTCTTACACTGTGAGAGGTTCTCTGCCAATCCTTACAACTAACAACCCCAATTCTCTCTAATGTTTCTGGCCTTCACAATCCTATTTATCGTCAGTACATTCCAAAAGGCAGCTTTTGCCTCTACAGAATGGTGCCCATAAAGAACAGCCCAGCTGATCTATACTAACTGCCTTATTTTTCCTGGTTTATGTGAAACATCCATTATAACTAGTAAACTTTCTCTGATGAGAACCCTGTTGAGTTTCAATCTTCTGACGCATTTTTTTAAGCATTCCCTCAAATGCTCATAAAACACTCTATAATTCAATTAAAAATATGCACTAGGAGATGTATAATTAATTCTATAACACATTGAATTAGCCACAAGTTACCAATGAAACCAGTACCAAATAAATTAATATCAGTCCAAAAACAACCTGCAAAACGCTAAAACATGGTTACTTGAAAGAGCAGGAAGAGAAAAAAATGTTTTGACAGCTCCTTTTTGAACTCTGAAGCAAAGGAGAGAACTGAAGTTTAACTCTGGAATAGAGCACATTACATTCCTGTTTGTTGATTTTCTATAATAATGGTCAATTGCAAAAGCTTAGATTTCTCGTCCTCTATTGTAAATTATTATATCTCACATTTTGAAAAGAAAAGAAGTAATAATTCTTTTCTGACCTTTCTAACAGAATCCTCAAAATAATGATACAGAAGCTCATAAAGGCTTCTCCCAGGGTCCACAACATTTAATACCTTCAAGTAATTGAGGAAAGCAATTTTCAACTTTCACATTGATTTAAGACAGGGAGGGCAGGGAGTAAATCACATTATTTAGTAAATATCTAAACTCACAATACCATAGGAAGATCCAAGTTAAAATAAGTCTTCAAGTAAGTTAACTGTAACTCTGTTCACATAAAAATACATCTCCATTTTATTTTTTCACAATTATATCAAACTTCAAAACATTTTCTCCTGGAAAAACTTCCAGAGGGGGAAAAAATATTAAAACAATTACCTGAAATGATAGGAAATAGAAGAAATAAAACCAATCTGTTCAGAATTGATGTGTAACACAATCTTGAACTTCTGCTTTTATGACTGTATCTCCTTTTGTCAAAATAAACTTTCTAAACACCACTTTTTGAAAGCCTTAAAGGCAACTATGAAGTGATCTGTTGGTCCAATTGCCCCACACTGACCTTCCTACCTTCTTCATGTAAATTCAGAATTCAGACACAAAATAGTCAAGATAATTTGTATTACAGAAGCAGGACTGCTCAATATAACCAATAAGTAATTTTCTTCATATACTATATATATTAAAAAATGTATTTTATAAAGCAAAGACATCCCAGAAACTCCTTTAACTTACTAGGTATATTTTGAGCTTCCTCATGCACCAATTAACATTCAAATCATTGTCAAAATATCTGCAGCTTGGCAAAGATGCACTAATGCTGAACTCATTTAATTGAAAAGAAAGTGCACTTCATTTCTGTTTCCAAATTGTCAGCTGTCACTTTTTGTTTAAATATTTAATGTTTGAAATAAATTCACAAAACTAAAAAAAGCAGCTTCTTTGTTGACAGTCATTTCACCCAATCAAAATGCTGATTGCCATTTGCACATAATAATTATTTTTAGTTCAATCAGGATGCATGATACATATTATACTTTATGAAAAGGATATTCTTGTTTGTTTCCACTTCATGACACAATTGCATTACTTGAAATACAAGGTCAAATTTTTTTTCTACAGAAAGATTGCTTTTTAAAAAAATTTCTTCAGGCCTAATGAAATCTTTTAAGAGAAATTTGGCATTAATCTCATAGCCCCACAGCTCCTAGACAAAGAATGATTTCTTCTTTCCAAGCCTTAAATTCCCACTGCTGTCATTGTGTAGTATCTGCTTTAGTATTAGTTTATCAAGTTTTGTTTCTGAATAAGACAGCAAATCAATAGAGCTGACAAAACTAAGCTGCTGGTAACTTCTCTATCAGTGAGTGTTCTCCTACTGAGCACCACCACTACATCAATCATGTAATTCACCACAAATCACAAAGAACAGCATTGCATCAATCTACTGTGAATATTTAGTTCTACCTAGTATTTTTAAAATTTTGGAGCACACCAATATAGGTAATTTATTGAATAATTAGTGATCTATGGATGTGCTCTGCTCATTGTGCAAAGCTAGGAATAAGGCACGACAAGAAGATTTACCAAGGCAGATCTGTGCCTCTCTCACTGCTGATCTCTAGATTATAAAACCAGCCAATACAGTGCCACTATGTCACTGTTTGTCTCTAACACTCACTATTGTCAATAAATACAGTTGTGGAATGATACAAAGGGTAACTTACAGGAGTAGTGTCCTGCTTAATGTTAGCCTTAGGAATGAATTAATTATGCTTTGTATTTGATAAAAACCATACCCATCTAAGTGACATTTATTTATTCAAATATATTTCAGCAGCAAAACAGTCTCTGCTTCACTAAAGATTAGTGGCTAAAAGATATAATTGAAGTGACATATACAACTGGGATAGGAGGAGAGAGAGGGGAAAACACATTTGATTGTACTCATGGCTGACACTGAGTTAAAAGAAAAAAAACTCTCCAAGTGTATCTTTTCATAATTATTGTCAGTACTTCATGGCACTTATTTCAAAGCTGTTAGAAAATGAAGGCAAATAAAAAATGCCTCAGTGTTCACCTCTCCTAGAATACAGTGAACATGAAACTAAAACCCAGACACTGGGACTGGATTATTTTAAAAGAATTGTGGTTTAGATTTTGTTTTCAATCAATTAGCAGAAGCACAATTAGAGGACCCTACCTAGTTTTGCATTGTCTTTTTAAAGGCTATTATTTGCTGATATTAGGTTTTACCTCACGTTCTTAATTCCTCTCCCCTCTCAAAGAGGAGAAGGATTTCCCTAAAACTTTTATCTTAGCACTGTTAAATCATACGTAATTGCAAGAAGGTTTAACTATTACTATTTCAAATATGCACCAAGGCAATTTATTATCTAAACAAAAACATTCTCCAAAACAGCTTGGCACTTTTCCTATCTAGTCAATGTTTGAGTAAATATTCATCAGCTACAATGCCTCAGGTGAACCACTGGGCTGTCATCTCGTATTTGATCAGAACAGATTAATTCAATTTCATATTTCCATAGATTATCATTAAAAGCATACATTCCGAATATTCAACTGGAACCTAAGCCAATATATTTTCTGCTACAGGAAGAATTCATATTTGTTTCATCTGTGAGAAAATACCTGAAGGTCATCAACTTGAGCAAACTATACTCCCCCCTCCTCCTGTTCCAAGCTAAATTCGCTTCCCTAAAGCTTCAAGAGTAGTTGAAAAAAAAAATTATTACTCGTCTGTTCTTAAAGGCTTCCAGGGATTGGTTCCTTACCTACGCTTGCTTTGATGCCTAAAATTCAACCTCTACTAAAGGTTGTTATTTAATTTTCCAGCTCCTTATGGATAGAGACAGGCTCCTCCATGTAGTAGTAGTATCTTACAGCAGTGACCTACTTGAAAACATTGCTTTCTCTGGAAAACTACTTTATTTATCTGTTTGCTTGCCTCCATTATGAGGCTCTGTGAGTATTGTATCTTTTGCAAGATATGTCAGGATTGTTTAGTCTTCTGATCTTATTGTGCTGCACAGGGTTTCCTTTTATTGATGGCCTTTTATAGCCCAATAATACTTGCAAGTGTAAAGTTTATTTTGATTAGGCATTGTCAAGAGATTCATCCTTCATGACTCTCAGAGTTTCTGGGCAAACAATGGCAGCTAATGTCACATCAATTGTGCTAAATCAATGATGAGATAATACCAATGTACTGTTTCTGAAAACCATTTTATCTTCAGAAAGAAAAGACAAAGCAAAACGTCTGAGGCAACCCACACGGTTGAAGCATAAAGGATCAAAGACATAACTGCATTTCAGTGACAATACCTTTATGAGAAGAAAAACCTTATCCAAATTGATTTGCAATGAATCATTTGCAATGATTGCATTTGAAATGAAACAATAACTCAAGAATTACATGAATCTTTTAAATATTTTTAGAAATTTTCCTCTTCAAAAAGAGATTCACGTGAAGTAGATGTTTACATCTCCCATCCACCTGATCTTCAAATTCTTAAAAGTCTCACAATAACTTTGCCATCATCTTTCAGCCTCATACTGATGCTAGATTAGCTGTTGACCAATCCGTTCTTATTTCAGTGCACCAACATATTTTGACTACTTTGCTAGAAAAAACAACCTAATGGCACAGTGACAGCCCAAGATTCCAGCTGATGCATATTAAGTTGCTTACTTTACCATCTTCTAATTCTCAACCTCAGAATTACTTTGAAGAACAGCAGCAGGAAGATGCACAATTCTAATATTACTTTATTCAAATATTTTTTAACATCTTAACGAAATTCTGCTGATTCATCAAGTCAAAGCTTCCAACTGTATGACATTAGTTATTTTGTTTTAAACTCAGAAATAAGTTTATTCCACTGACTAGGCAATTAAACATATACTAAAGGAAAACTCTTCACAGAATTTATCTTAAGGCTATTGCAACCTCTGTCTGCAAGAAAAAACTGGACTATTTGACTTGCTTGACCATTGTGCTTGATTAGAGACCAGGACTCTTCCTGTCTGTCTCCTTTAGTGAGCTACCATTCACCAGAAAAAAAGCAGAAGATCAAACCAGTGACAGAATTGGATGCAGAAACTGAGATCCTGTGAATTAGATAAGTACTCTTCCCACAATACCACAGTATAAACAGATTTCCCCTCATCACTCTTTTCACACAGGCACAGTCCATGAATTATGATAAAGACAAGAGAATTCAGTAGAAAAGAAATAGGATTTGGCATCCAAAAGAGCAGGAAGAAAACAGCTCAAAATGAACTGATGAAGGTGCATTTTAGATGATGTTTGACTCATTTATTCTAAACAAGTTTGGCTATGCCATAAAAGCACAGAAACAATATTTTACAGCACTCTACTTGAGAATTAGCACTATTTCCAAAAGGCCTACACACAAAAGAAACAGGAAATCTGTGGCTCTTCAGTTTTTTGCTGTGTTTCTCAGAAGTTATCAACAATAGTTTTGCACTACAATCAATGCTGGAAGACTGGGTAAAAACTCATGACATCCGGATTCCCAACCACTAATGTGAGGTAGTGGTTCACACAGTTTAATAGCAACAGTGAGAAAGTAAATATTTGGTCTGTTTACACGATAAATAATGATACCAAGTGATCATATGAATTTCCCTTAATTATCACATCTAATAAAAAAATCCATGCTGAGGCAGTGGTATCATCAGTAGAATTTACAAGGATTTTTTTTCAATAAAAAAATGTTCTTTAAACAATTTTTATTAAATATCAATGAAATACTGCTTTTCCTCAGTATCAAAAATTATTTAGAAAAATATGTCTGATGTTATGGTCTCTGGATTAATATGCAACACCTCTAATATAGCCAAACTGCAATCTCTCCTCTGAGACTAAAGTAAGTCTCAAAATCTCATCCTCTTTCTCTTTCAGAATAAAAAACATCTTGAGGTGAGAGAACCGCACAGAACCAATGGAAGGAATTGTCTCAAACTTGTACCACAAACTTGGCAGTCACATCTTCATCTTACATTAACTCAGATTCTCCTTGACCCTGAGAAATTTTTTTAAATTACAGCGATACACCAGTAGTTTCATGAGTAGTTCTTACCTTCTGAATAGCCCTGGCCCATCTTGCTTTTGCAAAATTACCTCGATTACCTTGGTCTGCATTTCTCCTGGGGAAAAGGAGGGAAAAAACCAAAGTACTCAGAATGTAGAAGTAAATAGTTAAAATAAATCTGATAAATCTATAGCTGAGTGGATCAAAGTCAGATCCATCACTACCTCACAATATCATCTTTGGATTACAGGGGGTTCCTTTAAAGCTCAGGGTTTACTGGCTTGAAAAGACACGATCCCTGTTCCTCATATTATCAAGGTATGAAAGAACATTAGCAAAGGAATACATTTCCCAAATATAGTGGCTCATAAATCAGGATTACAAGGTCTTTAACACCAAATGTTAACAGGAGAAGAGGCAGAAAACAACAACAAAATCCAAACCATCAAGACAGTGGAAAAAAAAGGAAATCTTTGCATTTCCTCAGTAAAGGCATATCCTTGTGAGATAGAGACACTGCCACTAAGTCTTTGCCAACTAATGGAGTTATTGAGAAGCCACATAACATAAAAACAATACTTCTTCCCCCCCCCAAAAAAAGTACCACCAAACAGAAACTAACATTTACTCCAACCAATCTTCGAAATACAATCCGTTATATATTTGGTTGCTCTCACAGAGAAGTTGCATACTTGCACAGGCCAATTATAATTAGGGTTCATTATTCAGCTATTTCACCACACCTGTGAAGAATGTTGGTTTAAACTGAAAAATACTAATTATATTAATGGCTGTTAAGCATAGGTTAAAATAATTAGAGTAGACTCCACCATTCCTGCAAGATCCTAAGTAGTTCAAAAGCCAGTGCCTTTTACAATACCAGTTAAGTTGTAAAATCAAAATTATACAGTACAATTCTACACATATAATTTACAGAGGACAGTAGAAGCTTGTTTACTAAGTGAAGTTTTTGCAGCATGTTTCTATTATACTTCAGTGCCATCCCTTGGTTTACACATTACTATTTAATCATCTTGGACTTTTGGAACAGTGCTGTTTTATTTGAGGAGAAAAATGTTCCCTGTGATATGCACAGCTGAGTGCACATGATGCAAACTAAGTATGAAGACGCTTGTCTTCCCCTGCCCACATCTCTCAGGCTGCATGGTTGCTGGACCAGCCTTTTTCCTCTTCACAACTGAGCCAGTTTTCAGGTAAATCAATCAAGTGATACTCATAATTGGTCCACCCCATCCTGCAGTTGTTAACTAGACTGAAATACCAGGTTAACAAGCGTTAAACCAGAAAAAAAGGGATGCATATCTGATAATTAGAAGAGAGTAATATTGCCAGTAATGGAACAACAAAATGTTTAAAAACAAATGACAAATGCCTTAAGAGTGCCCCAAAATCATTCTGATTTACCACCCTTACAACATAATGCCCAGGTGTGGTCTCTGATGCTGTGCAGGCCACAAGAACAAGACAGGGAGAACTACAAGAGACATCTCAGGAGAAATATAGCAATATTCAGATCTGATAAGCTCAGCAGCCAGCCCAGGTCAAAGTTTTGCTGCACTATGCATCAAACTCAGTGGGCTTTCACATTTCTTAGCCAGAGGATCAAAATAAGCAATCTTGTTGCAGTGATTTACCAACCAATGACAGGTATGTGCCAAGAACGCACAGGCGAGATAAACACAAGGGCTTTTCAGTCTGGTTTATCAAAAGGTAAGGATTTTGAACAGAAAACAAAAATTACATTGACACTTTTATTTAATAGATGCTTTCCCTCTTAATTTTGCTGGCCAAATACATTAAAATTGCTCCAGCATTGCAGTGATGATTTGCATTTTCATGGCACCTCTTTGTAAAATTAATCTCACTACAGACTTCATTGTAAGGCAGTTAATTATAGAGCAGTTGCAGTGTGGCCACATACTGACAAAAAAATGACACCTTCTGAATGCTTATTTGTTTGTAATAGGCATTCCTGAACATCTGCGTTCATTTCTAAGTATTCATCACTAATGTCAACTTCATCAGCTTTGAATATAACTGGAAAACTGTGGAAGAAAAATTGAAATAATTACACTTTATTATGACATTTTTTTACTTGGCAATTTCCACTCCCCATTGGCAACATTCAGGCTGAAACTAACATCATGTGCTTAAATCAATCTCCGGTGGACATATCAAGCAGACTTATACTTGGATAGTACGCTACCACAAAAATGGTTGGGCTTTTTTTCTCCTTTAAATGTACTTTTCAGAATATTCCAGTAATGCTCATTCTTGTACAAATATGGGATAAGGCCGATGGCAATTTTGAATTCTATTCTGCATTCTTTTATAGCTCAGGAGGAGGGCAGAAAAGAATAAAGAAAGATGAATAACAGCTTCTCTGTATTTTAGGACACCAAGAATGGTACTTTAAAGTGGATCACTTCCAGTGCTGTAACTTTTAAAACATGCACAATTTAACATGCATTGCAAATAAATTTGTTACATACCCCAAACTTTATTAGGGTATTTTTACACTTGCTATTCATTTAGATCATAGCAGCACAAGTTCTTTGGGAATATCTCTATTGGTACAGTTGCTATCATGAGCTTGCACACCAGGCCAAAGCCACATTAGTAATATTACATTCACCCTGGCTACAAAAGCCTCTCCTTGTTCCAGCACTGGTCATTAGCTGAAGCTGATTGCACTGAAATAGTTTTCAGCAGAAAACAAGGTGCTTTACATCCCTAGCTTTCAAGTCAATTCATGCACTTGGTGGAAGGACACACTATCCTTATTGGAAAATATGTCTGACATATGGAATATAGAAATGGTATCTCATCAAGGATTATTGAACTATAAAACGATAATTAAATTTTAAATTTTTCATAGGCCTGCATTATACAGTACAGATAAAAGAATAATTATAACATTAAAAAGCTGTGCAATAAGTAGAAGCTTAGTAAAACACTAAGAACTGCAGGCAGTACTTGGCCATCTTAGCTATGATCACAGTTAAAAGAAATTAATGATGTGGTAAAATTGCAAAGGAAAATTAAGTGATCATAGTGGCATTCACTATACCACAGTAGGACTTACTTTTTTTCCAGCAATGCATAGATTAATACAATTTAGCATTACCCAGCTGCCTCATATAGCTAATTTTGTGTGTTAGTGCCAAAAGAAGGCAGAGATACTCTGCCTCCAAGATACTTTTCTGGTAGCACTAAATCTATGCCCCTACACAGGTTCCCTTTTAAAGATGTTCAAGTTGCCCTTGAAAATATAGTTTTTAAACTAACAAGAGCATAGAACAAAATTTACTATAGGTCAGCAACCAGTTACTCATCTCTACAGTAAAATTTTAGTTTTAAATCTGAGTACATATTTTTCTTTTCCATTTGCTTTCTTATTGTCTAAAACAAAAAGTTTCAGTAGCTACATTACCATCTTCAATCATACATTTATATTACTGCTGTCTTTCACTTCAAATAGTTTACAGTTCTGCATTCCTGGTGGTTTTTAAAACTAAAATTACAAGCTCCTAGTTTCTTTAGGACAAGGTAATAAATTTGCCCAGTCTGTATTTTGAGAACATTACTACAGTAATGAAATAACATTTTCTGATTTCTTAGAGAAAACCTTGTGTAAATGCCTAAAGCATATAATACAGCAATAGCATCTATTTTCAAGCCATTCAGATTCAAAAATTTAGCAATGCATGAACAGAAACTAAAATATGCTTACATACCTGCTTTAGTTCATTTTTTCCTCCAGCACTCTTTTACAGTTACTTACCTAATCATTAAGAACTTAAGTCTTTTATAAAAGCTACATCTTTTGACTCACCTATAGAGCAAATGAATAAAGTCTGAAGCTATGCATTTATCCTTGTAACAGAGCTAATATTTTTTTCCAATTTCAAATTTTTCCTCTAGTCCTTCACAAGGTTATGATAGGCATAATTCACATTGATGTTGATCTTCACGTCTTCCTGAAGAAAGAGATCTGCCCCTGCTTGCTTTTAGAAATACCTCTGAGCTAAGTCTGCACAGCTGTTATAGATAAACCACCAATTACTGCATCCTGACCACCACTCACCTTCCAGGGCACAATTAACTACTTGGTGCAAGGAAAGTACCTTCCTCTCCCTCGTGTCTTTTGACTTCTCAGATGGGTCTGAAGTCTGATCATAGTCTGACTTATTGGTGGGATTTTGCTGTCTCTGCTAAAATTGATTCAGAAACTCCCAGCTTGCTTTCATATTTACTTTCCAGTAATGTTATTTTAGTGTTCTGACTTACAGTATGACCCAAAAAGTTTGTTTTTTTCATCACAGATAGAGAAATAGCAAATTCTTCTGTGCAGCTGAGAATGAGTACTGGGAAAAAGAAACAATAACTACTTTAGCTTCCATGTTTTAGGCCACTTCAAACGTTTAGACTTCAAAATATGTAGAAGCCTTTTGGATTCAACACTGTGGGATTATCTTGTTATCTGATGAAATATTATTCTCAAACATTAATGTATCCCTTTCTTGAAAGGTTTGGTTTTCAAAATTGCAGTGGTATCTGTTTTCATTATGTTGGAGGAATGTATTCAATTTTATTAAACCTTATTCTAAAGAACCACCACAGCTGCAGGCCTGGTGCTAAAAGGTGCACACAGGCAACAGTAATCCATACCTAAACTTTTTAAATTGTGATTCTTACCAATCAGAGCTATGAACTGGATTGTAAACTGTCATTCATATCTAGCAAAGCTACGGCTTGTGATACTAATCTTGTACTCTTAACACAGTGCCAGTAGGTAATAGCTCATATTTCCTTCTACATTGCCATAAAACAGCAGCTTTGAAGAAAGATTCTATTTTTTTAATGCCTGCCAAGACAGTAAATCAACATTTTACAAAGTAACTTCCAGGTATTTCTGGTGGACATAAAGATATTACGAGCCAATGCTGCTACCTGAGAACACCCCATGAGTGCTGTAGGATCTCCTCAGTGCTGCAGTAGCTACATTAATGATTTGCAAAGTGCAAGATGTTTATTTGAACAAAAGCAACATGCAATTAGGACAGAAGCTGATTGATAAGACCAAAGGCTACAGCAGGAGACAGGTGACACAAGGAAACCCATGTTGATGTGAATAAGACATTATCAAGACATTGTTCTGCTGTCCAGTGAAGTTGCAGCTTTTAATCAATCTTGAATCTGTCAAAGTGTCATCTTGGATTGTTCCCAGAAAGCAAACAATGTCTATCTGACACTTAAGGAAACTTTGTGAATTTATCCAGATTTTGCCTGGATTTGCCGCTATGCAGCAATTTGTTAAGCCTCCAATTTCTCACATATTTCAATGTTGTATCATTAAAACTTTTTTTTTTCTTTTGATATACTCAACTCAAAAAATAAAAATGCGAGTAATTTTTTTTTCCCAAATACATACTGGAAAGACATATTTCTTCGATCAGCTAAACTCAATTTTCTCCTACAGAACCTCTCTATTCATAACCAATGCCTAACCTTTCAACTTCATTAACAAGCCATCAAAATCAGTATTAGAGAAGTATTTGATGGAGTATGCATGCAATAAACAAACAAACAAAATAAATTGCTATGGAAGTATAGTAAATTAATTCCAGTGAAGTTTACCCTGCTTCTGAATGTAATGTATTCAGTATCTTTCAAGGTAGCAGCACATAGATGAAATATGACACAGCAGTAAGAAGGAGCCTAATCAAACTTTTCCTAAACATTTGCTGCTTTTCCCACAGCAACTCTCTTTTCCTGTTGTGTAGCTCTTTATGTAATGTTCTTATGCTCCCACCTGAAATGGCTCTTGTTTTTAGAGATCAAGTCATACAGAGAAAGGGAATTTATCTGCAGAAGAACTGATACCTGATGACTATTTTCTGTAAATGAACAAATTTTCTAGTAGTTTCAAGGGAATACTTGCAGAGATTGAATCTTTTCAATCTTTTACACACAGCTATAAGTATTAATTAGATAAACTAGTTCCCAGAAGCCAGCAAGGTTACATTAAAAATTTACTATTATGTAAGGTCTAAGTAAAATGTGTTAACTTTTACAGTAAGTAAACCTTTTGAGAGCCCAAGAGAAGATAACTGCATAATAGTAATAGACTTAATACAGTTACATGATATCAGAAACCTCTAAGAAGGCATAGAACTTAATTAATCTACGTAAAAGAAAACTTCAAAATCCTTTCCCCTTCCTTTCAAGCCTAAAAAATTTATCACGAATGATGTTACATTACACAGAATCTCAGGGAGAGTCATAATGATTTATTGTGAAAAATCACTGCTATAACAATACAGTATAAAACTATGAATATTAATAAGGGAACCAACTAAAGCTCAGTATCAGGATCAGTTCATATCAGGATGCAAACCAATCATCAGAATGCTTCCAATAGCCACAAAAAACCCAGACACTTGTAAAAAGAGTGAAGGCAAAGAAACTTGTAACATCTGATTACTGTGAGAAGCGAAACAGTATGGACTGGTGGGGATAGATACTGGAAGAAACCAAAGATATTTTATATTTTATTTTAATGTGTAATCTATTTTACAATTGAGTTTTGTAGGTTACTTCCTATATTCAGTAGGGCATCAAACTTGCCTGTATCTTTTGTGCTAGAGATAGCTACCACGCCTCCTCTACTGGAAGTTTCTCCAAGATTGTCTCATTCCTAGATTGGAATACTGGCTTAAGCACATCTCTGAGAGATGAGAGAACCCCCAGTTTTGGATTCATTGCAGGCCTGAGTTTGACCCTGCTGTGCTGCTGTGGATGTGCCTGGTGCTCCCTGCAGGCCCGGAGCTCTGGAAGTTGCTGGTTTGCTCTCAGAGCTGCTCCATCAGCACAGGATTTTTTTGCACAGTTGTTTGACCCTTGCTGCTATTCCCAGGCTTGCCTGGGGTGCTGGGCTGGGGCTCTGGCTGCCCTGGCCCTGCCCTGCTTGCTGTGTTTTCCTGCCTCACTGCCCCTACCTTGGGGAGCAGCAGCTCATCCTCACTTACCTAAGGCCTTAATCCAGCACATTTGTACAAACCCAGGTAGTATGAAGATTCTGGCTTTTTGGAAGTGTCACAAAGATTGGATTCATAGCTGCATACTTCATAGTTACTAAAATATTTAAAATAGATTCTACTGAGAACTTCAGGATGTGAATTAAAGCATTTAACTTGAAAACCAGTCAAACAAAAATAACTTACCAAAATCTATTTGGGATAACTTTAGGAAAGAAAATGTACATCAACATGTCACATCAGCTCACCATCACTTGTTCTGAACTGCAAATTGCCTTGCAAATAAATGTTTAGTTCCATACTACACTTCCTAAGAATTTTATATTCATTGAGGGTTTTTCTCACACAATCTTCAATTCTTCAAATGTTTCTCCATTATCTCAGTGTCCTTTTCCTCATTCTCTTTCAAGTTGAATATGTTCTCTCTATATTGTTACTGGCTAATTTATCTTGTTTTCCATTTTTTTACTCAAAAATATTTAAAATATACAAATTAAATGGGTAACAAATTGTAAAGTTCTTGTAATTATGAAGTAGACATAAGAAAACCCACAAAAAATAGCTAAACTTCAAATTCACTGTATGTACGAGACTTAGCAGTCTCCCATCTCTAATTTTAAATTTTGTTTGTAGTTCCTCTGCTGTACAGAGCTACTGTATCAGTCTTTAAAATTATTTAGAAACCTTTATTAAATAGTCTTTTAAAGTACTACTTTTAATGCAATCAAGAGCAATAGTTTCAGGCCTCAGAAGATCTGAAGGAAACACATTTGAGAAAAGCAAGAGGGTAGAATTGAAATAGGAAAGGGCTGCAGGGCAGGAAGGATCATCAATGATCATGTGAGTTTAGTGACAGATGATAATTAAGCCTGGGGTACAGTGGAATGAACTCTCAGCAATGTGCTGGTACACAAAGGGCTTCATTTTACATAAGATTCTTACTGAAAAGGTCTGCCTTACTCTAATTATATAAATTAATAACATTTATTTACAGTTTTAAATGACTGATTTATTATACAAGATGAAGCATCACCTAAAGCTGAATACTTTCCTAGCCAACACTGCTTTCTGTTACTCAAGACAACAAAGCTGTCCAAGAAGCCAAAGAGCTTAGAGGAATGCTCTTTAGTATGTGAAAATAGTTCAGACACAGGGAAGTCTCTTCAGAGGTTTTGATGTAAACAGTCCTTTCACCTTGCCTTTGGAACATTCAAGTGTTATATGAGTTAAACTACCTTCAGTATAGAGAACAGCCTATGAATAATAATTAAATGCAAAACCACTCATTGCTAATTACAATGTCAAATTATTTTTGTATTTTGAAAATAATCTGCCAGTTCTGAAAGCTGGGAGCCAGGGGATGTTCACAGCCAAAAGCCTTGCATGTGATAAGACTTAACATTTTGTTAAATGCCTTTTTCTTTTCTTCTTTTGAACCTCATTTTTTTTTGGCAGTAAATATAAAGAAATAACATGTTACAGAAGATTAGTTATACTTACCTATTTCATAATTTAAATTTGAGGAATCTCTCACTGAATGATCATAACAGAAATGAAATGTGTATGTTCGAACACTATCTGTTTAAACAGATGGTTATGCATGGAAATATGGCTTTAGTTTAAGGAGTTCATGACCTGAAGCCAGAGGTGGAGGTGGAAATTTTCATGGATTAAAAATAATTTTATGCTTGTCTATCTTTTTTTTCTATTATCTAGGCATAAATAATGGAATAGATTACTGGAAAAATGGCTGTAAACTGATCACCTCAAATTAATTTAGACCTCAGCAATTGTTTGCTTCTCTCTGTATGGAAAACCAGGAAAGATTAATTACATTTTTAAGAGGCCATTTAATGCTCATCGTGTTTCATGCATTAAAGAAACTTCTAATACTTCACATTGAAGCTTTCTTTTCTGTTTTCCTCCATTTGAAAAGAAATATGCATTTTACTGTCACAAATCACTATTTCAGTTAATATCAGGTTAATGAATATTACGTAAAAATCAACTTTGCTAGTGGCTACAAGTCATGAAGTTAAATTTTGGTAATATATCTCCTTTTAACACAGCAGTTAGAGTCAGCCAAACCATTAGAAAAGAGGAAGAAGTGTTAAAGCCAAACACTTTAGAACAAGATACTCAACCCCAAATTTGTCAATACAATCTATGTAAGTCCAGCATAGTTTTGTGGACAGCATATCCCTTCTCTTCCTGTGTAAGTATACATGACATCTACTCACATGGTCTATCTAGAAGATGTAGGTAGAAAAAAATATACATATATGGTTTATTATCCATTTAAATAATGGATTTTTAGGGGTTTTTTTAACATAATAAAACCTTTTTTCTCCTTGTTCATTGATTAATTTACACTTCTACAGCGATAACAAGTATTGGAGGAGAAATCAACTTTCTTTTTAAAAGAAAAATCCTTGTCCCTGTTGCTTTACTTCCTTAGATTTTGGGGTTAGCTGGTTGTTTTTTGAAATAACTTGTTTTGGAAATGCCCCTAATCAATTTTCTGCCATCCACTTTAGTTCATGATTGACAGGTATATCTGACAGGTATATATTCTGGCTATTCTGGATATACAGCAACATTATTTCAACTCAGTGGTAGCACAGAGATTAACCATGAAATCACTATTCCAGCAAGTAATAGCATTCAGCACTGAATACTAATAATGCCTAATGAGTGAAGCAACTGATTTATCCTATGGCTACTACAGAGAGGTGGAATGTCATACAATAAATACTTGATTGCTGATTTAAAAAATTCACAGTGATGCTTTCATTGATTACGTTATTTGGAGAAAAACTCAGATGATTTGAGTTTTGGGGTTTTTTAACTAGTAGTTTCCCTTCTTTGTCTGTCTTTTTTTTTAAGCCTCTAAGAAAAAGTATATTGCTCTAATAAGAGATCACTTAATAATTTACCACATCCTTCAAATTTTGATTTAGTGAGTTTTTGCTTTATGGGAAAACGTTACCCAGTTACACTTAATTAGTCAACAGTCTACACCTAAAGTCACCAGCCATAAACACTACTTATGAACTGACAAGTAAATAGCAGTCTAAAAGAGCACTCAATGAAGAAATCTGGAACATATTAATACTTAAATATTTACAGGACAGTTAATTTTGGTGTTTAATACAGCTATTCAAAAGAAATAGTCTCATCTACTTCCCCAATATTTTAGATTTTTAGTACAAATGCAGTTATTTGGAATACATACACATGCCTAAGTTTTAAAACAATCTTTTTTCTGCTCCAAGTCTTTGAAAATACCTGCTATTAGATAAAAGGACTTTTAATCTAAAATAATATTTTAGTGCTGACCCTCAATTTAGTACTGTAAAAATTCATTTAATTTCAATAAAATTATTTGGCACAAAGGGGTAAAAGATAGAATTTCATTGTCAGATTGGGTTAACTTCTTTCAGTTTAGCTTAACCTGCTCAGAGGCTCAGATCTCTGTTGAAAATGACACGTCAGCACAGATGATATGCTAATGACTGGACATGTGCTTAGGAAAATACAGAGAAACAGCCCTTGAATGCTGCCAATGCTGACAGCTCTCACCCTGAGGAAGCACTTGTACTTCTCTGTAAATACCCTGCAAGGACTGACTAGGAAATGTAAACAGGGTAAGGCTGACAGGCACCAAGTGATGCTGTGGCACCTTGTCCATGAGTAGTCTCTAACTGCATCCCTGAGCTTGAGCTTTTTGCAGACTGGTTTATTTACTAATTTTGTGTAGAAGTTACATGCACCAGGACTCTGCTTTTTTACAGTACATGAAAAGGTCATTTAGTGGATCAAATGTTGTTGCCTCAGAGAATACTTAATAATGTAATAGTTTTTATTATATTTTCTCTCATGTTTGAGCTAATCTACCACTGCTGTTAGACACAATTTAAACAGTAGCCAAGTGCCTGGCACACCAAATATTCTTGCTGCCTTTCCCGAGAGCCTCTTCTACCCCTCGTCAGAGATGAGGAAGACAGAACACCTTTTGAGGTGTCAGCTGCTCACAGTGTCTTTCCTCCTCTGCTCTAGCTAAAGGACACTGTGAATGAAATGTTATGCAGTCTGTGACAGCTGCTATGAAAGCCAAAATGAACAGAAGAGGGAACTTTTTTCTCACCAGTTTGTCTTTCAAAAGAAGTGATTATTCCAACACAGAGAAAGCTCTCCCTGCTCAGAGATCACTGCTGAGTGATGTTCTTAGAAGCTGACTGGGCTCCCTCCTGAGTATTCTCCTCCACTCAGCAGAAGGTGATGGCAGAGAAATAATACAGTTGTTGCCACCTTATTCCTTGCTCCTTCCACCATTATGCATCATCATTTTCCACATTCAGAGAAGCAGAAAGACAGCAATTGTCTTTCCCTCCTTTTTTTTTTTCCCCTTCCCCACTGCATTCTTGTTTGTTCAAAAGAAATTGATAGAAAATATTAATTCTCCTCTGGAAAACTTCCAGAAATGCAGGCAGCTTGTCTAGGTAAATATATCAGCTTCAAAAATGGAATTAACTGTTTTTCCTGCTTTCCAGATGAAATAAAATTGTTACAATATCCAAATCATGTCAGGTGTTTCTTCCCTTCCTTTCTTAATCTTCCAGGATGTCACCATGGAATAGCTGAACCCTATGTAGACACATGCCCAGGGGTGAGAACAGGACAGGTGCACATGTATTTGCCAAAAAAGAACATAAATAAGCTAATCAATACCTGCATTTATTTGACAAGTTTAAGAAACTTTCAGTTGTATTATTTCTTAAAACGATTTTTTATGTATCATGCTGACATTCAGATATTTTAAAAAAAATTAAGATCAAAAATTGGTATTACACATGTCTGACATAACAAGGTAAAATACCTGAGTTTGTTTTCTTGTATGCTGAGCCCACTTTCCATGGATGACTGACTGTCATCTGTATCTTCATGTGAATGTCTTGTACATTGGAGGGGTGTCTCTCTGTGCCAACCTCTGCAATCTAAATCTGTGTGGGTATCTGTAGAGAAGGAAAAAGTTGCTAGAAATCTTTCAGACCATGAAGCAATTGTCTTTCCCTCCTCATATACTTCTAAAAGAGGAAGTACATATAAAATTGATTCTCTTAATTTATTTAATCTATAGTAATAGGGAATTATCAAATTAATTGCAAACATTTTAATGATTAAATCACTTAATACAAGAACAGCAGGAGTTTTATGATCTTCTGATTGGTACTCTAAAAACTTTGAGAGGCCTAACAGGTTATCTTCTTGTAATACAGAGTTCATTTCATAGTTTAAAAAATTACCTATTGATGGATTAGGAAGAAAACTGATCTTCTAAAATTTTCCAGTTTAACTTGCCATATATTTCTTATAGGTCTATGCACAGCATTCTGACATCTGGGATTTTTTGTCTGATTGGATTTTGGTTCTATGGGGGTTTTTGTGTGTGTGTTTTATGTAGGGAATCGGGCTCTACTTTAATTCCACATGCTATTGGCCTAGAACTGAGGCCTTTTTTCAAGTCCTAGGCTCTTGGGAGAAATGTGACAAGTCTGCAGCTGGAGGTACAAACTGATTTCCTGCAGAACATTTTGCTCTATAAATCATCCTATTAGCTTTAGTGAGAGGAAAGGGTTCATGATCTGACCCTGACTGTAAGTTTTCTTCCATGATGATGATAATTATTTGTGTGCCCATCTCTTTTTTCCCATTTTTAAAGTTTTGCTTACAGATTTGGAATGATGTTTTGATTTATTTTCCATCACAGTGTTTACCAACTCTAGGTAAGTTGCCAGAAATGTAAGCCATATCTTCTGCTCAATGTGAATGCAACACTGTTGTGAAACATGCAAAAGATAAAGGTAACACTTTGGAAAACAGGATCTTTTACTTTCCCTACTGCATATGTTAATGCAAGCTTAAATTTTAAGTATACATGAATTATTACACTAACTAAAGTGGTCTATACTTAGAATTCTATACTTTGATGCATGAGTTTTCCTTATCAGTCTATTATGATTTTTCAGGACCTTGATTTTTACTGATCAAAGTTGTATCAGAACAATTAATTTCCTCATTTGCTAATCCCTTGGCGTATCAGTGCATTTGTACAGTGACTAGTGCAGAAACAGGGATTAAATCCCATCTTTGCTACTCTGTTCTTGTTACTTCATTTGCTACTTTATGTATATGAAAAATGTGATAATCAGCTGAATTGAAACCAGGCCTAAGATGTGAGTTCTGTACAGTATTTTCCAAAATTGTTAGTGAGATAAAAGTTCTGTTGGCTTTCAGTAGGCTACTTGGAAAAATGACATCTTAGCTCCCAAGACACACAAATAATTTTCAAAATTACAGCAATTACCAATTACTTTAGAAAAATTATCTTTAATTCCTTTAATTTATACTCTTTATATAAGTTATAATAACCTTAGGGAGCAAGCTGCCTATCTCTAATGTTGAATTAAAGGAAAAAAGACATGTTCCTTTAAATTTTCTTCCGTTGTCTCTTACAAGAACTAAAAAATTTGAAGGAAAATTATCTTACTTCATAAACCTCTTATTACCCTTTAAAAAACTTGACTTTTAGAAACAAGAAAAATGTTTGTAATTCAACTGTAGTGTTTATCTAAAGTCATTATTTTATTACTGTGCCTTTGCTTGCAGAATTTTAAATATAGCAGGTCTTCATTTTACTTAGCAGCCTTTTAATGGAGCTCAGCTCACCTGGCAACAGTGAAATGTCAACTTTATTGTTACCACAACTGACACTGGATGATACTTCCAGAAAAGGCACTGAACTACTGATCAGAACACATTTCCATGTTACTACATGCAGGATTTTCAAGATACTGTTAAAGCAGCATGGGAGGCTCTTATATTTCTGCCAATTATCTGGCATTTTCAAATGAACATCTTTCAAGAACTGTCAAAAGTAATTGCAGTCTTCTACCTTTCCAGTGTAATTTGTCATAATAAAGAGGCTGTACTTGATTCCAGTAGTTAAGGGCAGATTCTCAGGTGCTCATAGCTGAGCTGAGTCATTCAACAAGATAAGCAATGAAAATCCCCTCATCAAACCCCAGACAGATGATAATCTTGGCTTTCTCAATAACCAAGACATAAAGCTTTTGAATTTTTTCCTCTATGAAGAAAACTACAGTATAAGAGTGACCTCTACAGGATTTTCAGAGTGCTCTGTGACTATAGTCCCAGGGCCTGCCTTGGGACTTTTTGAAATATATTTGTTTTAAATCAGAATACAAGCTTCAACATACAAACCAAGCCTGAAATCACCAACAATCTGAATTTACATCTTGTAAACACAAAATTAGAGCTCCTATACCAAATTTACACTGTTTCTAGGTATGAGAAACATGTAAGGACATACTTAAAACATTCTGCTAATTCAACATACCAAAAAGCCTAAGGTAACAAAAACAAGAATGCAACTACTGCAGAGGTCATATCTGGAAATTTTTTTTGCCAAGCGGTAAAGGAGTAATTTTTGTAATAAAAGTAGAAAAGAAAAAAGATAGGGAAAAAAAACCAGGTAGGCCATGCTGTAGCTTTTAAGAAACTAAAATAGTCCACAGTCACTCTGTGAAAAGGGAAGTATTCCAGCTGATGTTTAACAAAAGTGCAGTCATGCAGACTATACCCAAAATCAATTTACCAAGGTTAATCAAATACAATGCATTTAAAAACAAAATAGACAATCAAAGAGCATATTCTTGGTATAACTTCAAGTCTTCCTTTTCATAGTTTCTTGTTCACACTTCTTCACCTTTTTCCACTTTATTCTTGCATAAATTTTATGATTAATCTTATCAGACACAGTTCATTAGACTAGTTAAAAGAGTACAATGTTAAGCTAAATTATGTTTGTGACTTTAGTTGGAGATAGACCCTGTCATATAGATGGATTGATAATCTTGTTAAAGTCAACGTCTTTGCATTATATCTGGAAGTAAGGTGTCGTGATGTATTATCTGAAGTTCAGTTTCCATTTCTACCTTCATATACACTACATTCATTTATATAGAAATATAAATAGTTTCCATCTTCATATGCACTAAAAATAAAGGCAGACAACCTTTGCTAGGAAGGCAAAAAATGCTGTGACAGCCTGGGTTTTATTAAAACTTACACTGTGTTTGGTCAAAGCTTTAGGGCTGTAACACACAGACTCCAGTACTGACCCTGAAGGAGGTACTCCCTTCTTTAGCTTTGCAATCCACATGAGGATCACCATAAGCTACTGAAACTGCTCATGCAGCTCCGTGTGGCATATGGCTCTTACCTACCAGTAATTGCCAGTATTGATTGTGAAAATGCTCCAGTGATGAACAGGCATTTAGAATTCTATAGAAAAAATTGCTATTTGTTGGTGTATTTTGGGACCTTAGGTGAAATTACAGGAACTTCTAGAGAAACAGAATGGCTGGCAATGCTGGACCTTAATCTATAACTCACCAAATGGTAATGCAAAGTAGATATCTAGTAAAATCTCATGGGAAGTTGGTGTTTTTGTGCCTTGAATCTCACTTCCATTTTTTATTACTTCAGAATGTAATCTCCACCAGGAACCTGGGCCTTCCTAGGAAAAACAGGTTAAAAATTACCTGGGCAGGATTTATAGCATTATCCACTTTTAACTAAATGAAATTTCCCCTAAGTCAATAGCAGCTCCTTTGTAACACTGTTGCAGTGTTTTCCAGCTTTTGCTGATGTACTAGTTAGTACTTAAAGTTTTCTCAGTCATCAAATTCAAAACATAACATTTGTGCAACAACATAGGCAAATAGACATTAAGGTTGTCAGATGATTAAGACACAACAAATACGAATATTAAAAATTATTCTTATCAACTGAGATTTTCTAGTTCCCCTTTGAACTGCTGCCAAACAAGTACACTCTAGCAAGATTGAAACAATCCATCTAAGTTAATAACCAAGCCAAAAAACACCTTCTAAAGTAACATTACCTTGTAGGTTATTTCTGAGTTATAAAGCCCAGAACAGAACTGCAGGGTTAAGACCAGTAGGATAAATAACTAGGAATGTTCCACAGTGGACTAATTCTAAGTGAAGGTTTAGAGGATCTGAAGAAATTAAGAAACAATCTCTTATCTTGCATTTTTGTTTGTTTAAAGTTTCAGTATTTAAAAGTAGGCCTCAACTTCTGTGTCAGCAAGTTGTAACTCAGCAACAGCTTGGGCAGCAGAGCAGAACAACTTGCCCTGGGGCTTGAAATGGCACTTGGCAGCTGTGATACAGAGCAACTTCTCATTTAAGCAGGAATTACTTTCTTCTGCTTCCATTTTCTGAGAATGATTGAAATGTCAGTTCAATGTATATATTAATATTTATTAGTAAATACAAAGAAATGGCTATAGTGTCTGACGAAGTTATTCTCCGATTGCTTGAAGTTATTCTCCGATTTTCTTACCTTTACCCCATCTTCAATTGCCTTTTTATGTCTTAGAAATATTAAAGAAGGCAAGAAGTTTTTATTTTCAAATATTAAATTAATCTTCTCTAATTCACAGTTACTTCTTTAAAGTAGCTTCCAATGGACTATGCACATGAAAGTATATTTATGATTGGGAAAATTGGGGATTATTAGAACAAGATATTTCTTACTTTTTCCAAATCTAGAAAATTTTGCAGCAATTGCAGTTTGCTTCAGTATTTCCATACTCTCAGTAATTTTTTTTTATTTTATAAAGTAAGAACTCCCTGCTGAAAGCTGGTCTGGTCATTCTGGTGGCCAAGTGACTATGGTAGATACATAACTCCTGTATTGACCCAATTTCCCCACTCATCCTTTCCTACATCCTCACTGTAGCTTTAATTTCTTCTGTAGCACCACAGGACACATTTCTGTTTTCCTCCTGGAGACAATGGTCAATTCCCATGAGAAAGAGAACAAAAGTATTTTGCC
>VWYI01040134.1:0-17943 GCA_013399455.1 Anthoscopus minutus | reverse complement strand
GCCTGGTTTCAACTGAACCTGCCACAGTTACTCAAACTGATGAGCATTGAAACCTATAGGAAGGTTTCTACCTGGAGAAGCAGTTACCACTTGTCTCTTCCCCAGAGGGAAAAATGTATATACTCTTCCCGAACATAGCATTTTACAGCTTGTCCAACTAAAACCCATACTATTCTCCTTTATTTCAGGTTGCTTTTTATCCCAGATTACCTTACAGAGGAAGATTACTACAAGAATTCAAAATATTTTATTGAAATATATCAAAATATGCATCAAAGAGTTTCAGGCTTACTGAAATAAAATGTTTCTGTTAATCTTTTCAATACTTCTGGAATGAAAGTTTCCGCAATCTTTTTGTTAAATCTCTTGAGTTTTATTTTGATTCATGATCACTAGAGAGAAATTTTTTATTTTGAATTTTTGACCAGCTTAAAAATAGCTAAATAATGTTTCTTGCCATTAAATATTACTGTCACCATTTCATATCTTTAGAGATTCCAGGAAGAAAGTACTAGGAACTGTATAAACACCATTTTACTTTTCATCACCGTAAATTTTCCACCTATTGACAAAAACCCCAGCTTATCAAGACCATTTTTTTCTCTCAAAGCAGATTTTTCAAGCAGTCTTGCATTTTAAGCTTGAATTTAACCTCAAAACAATAAGGTCCAAGGAAAAAATTTACAAGGGTTCTTATGCTATTCTAACCAGCATCACTAATATTTTGCAGTGGTTTATGATGTTTCATTTACATTATTTTCATTTCACCTCCAGTACTCTGAGCGCACACTTCAGATATGAACAGACAGTACTCACCCAAGAAATAGCTGCATTAAAATAAAATTTTTAAAAACCCACCAAAAAAACCAAAACAAACAAACAAAAAAAAACCAACGAAAGCCCAAACCAACCAACCAACCAACCAACCAACCAAAAAAACCCCAACAAACCACAAAAGAAACCACACCACTACAACATCAAGACCTTTTATTTCTGATAACACCCATACAAAAGAAGATTTTCTTTGCAGATTTATTGAGATTTCATGCCAGTTATCTCTGACTTGTGACCTTGACCAAAATTTCACCCATATTGCCTCCCCTCTCTCTCTCTCTCTCTCAGACAGTTTGGAAACAACAGACTGCAGTGGCCTTTTCATCTCTTTTAGCTGTATTTTTGTAACAGCAAAGAACATGGAATTTTTGAGCTTTGTTAGGATGAAAAGTGGAACATCTTGTGCATGCCCTGAAAATTGGATACCCAGTGTTTAGTAGTTGAGATGTTGTAAGAATAATCAGGGAACTTGCACCCAGAATCTCTTAATTACATGGATATCTCCAGTTTTTTAGGCACAACAGATTACTGGGAGAGAGAAATGGAAAGTACTCATAACTGCTGAGAAAAAATAATCCAACAATGGTATTTTATTTAACTCAATGTCCCTAAAGTGTTTTAAATGAAGCCAGTCATTAAGGTCTTATAATTAAAGCCTTGCACAATTATAAATTAATTAGGCCCTGATCTTGTATCGTTTTCTCTCTGGAGAGCATACACATAAGATTCCCTTGGAATACTTGTACAGTCACTGCTAGGGTGGATGTATCTGGACTAGCTTTAACCAAGCTAGCCTGAGTTCTGTGCAGCAGTAACAGAGCAAAACTCAGAAAATACTGCCTTTTAAATTACTTTTAGGTCTATTCAAACACATTTTTGTAGTCCACATTGCACTCTGTCACTGCAACTAGTTTGCTAGCACAAGCAGGAATACACCATTTTAAACTGCAGTGTAGTTCTACATCATTCTGATGAGTAAATGCTATAATAATAATTCTAAGCCTCTAATTTTTCTCATTGCCTAAGGATGCCAGATACCAGCTTCCACACTATTAAAAAACCAAAAGTATTTTAATAAGAAGACCTATGTCCAACTAATCCTTAGGGGTTTACTTACAAAAGCCAAGTCAGAATTAAGGAAGTGTAATTGAATTACACTTGCCAGCAACTTTTCTTAGCTCCTGTGCTGAGTTTGGCTAGGGTAGAGTTAATTCTCCTCACACTAGTCAGTAGAGGGAAACAATTTGTTGGGTTTTTTTTCTGGAAACCATATTGATAACACAGGGATGTTTTTGTTATTGCTGAGCATTGCTTACACAGAGCCAAGACCTTTTCTGCTTCTCACACCACCCCAGCAGTGAAGGGGCTGGGGATGCACAAGGATTTGGTAGGGGGCACAGCTGGGACAGCCGACCCTAAATGACCCAAGAGATATCCCAAAACAGATGGAGTCATGCTCAGTATATAAAGGTGGGTGGAGAAGAAGGAAGGTGGAGAACATTTGGAGTGATGGTGTTTGTCTTCCCAAGTCACTGTTACCCATGACAGGGCCCTGATCTCCTGGTGCCCAGTTTTGAGTGGCAGAACACCTGCCTGCCCACGGTGAGAGGGGACTTAATTGACTTAATTTCTTGTTTTCCTTTGCTTGTGAGTGTGGCTTTTGCTTTACCTAATGACCTGTCTTTATCTCAGCCCACAAGTTACTCTTTAGATGGTCTCGCTCATCCTGTTGTGGGGAGTGAGGGAGCACCTGTGTGGTGCTGGGGTTAAACCTAGCAGGAGAACTTCTGTAGAGGTGGTGGGCTCTGCAGATACACCTTGAAGCATTTGTGGCTGTGCCTGAGGTCATCTGGGGCACCTCAAGGTGTTTGTCAAGGTCTGCCCATGGCAGAGCAAGCACATCCTTGCAGGGATGGTAGCCATGGGAAGGCCTTGCTAACACAGGTATCTGTGAGGCTGTGGCTCGTAGATAAGGCTCTACTTGGAGTAGGTACAGCCCTAAGGTGTTGCACTCTGTGGATAAACCCAAGCCCAAGCAGGGCCAAGAGGAAGAGCTCATTGCAATGCTAAACCTTATGTGGTCCAAAGAGACAAGGGTGAAGATTATTGTGAAAATACCTTAAAATTCTGATACCTGTAATTTCAGAATTCCCATAGCAGGAGGCCCTTGCTTCTAGTCAGAGTACGAGTGAGAGGAAGAGTTCACTGAAATGTCAAAGCCTGTCATTTAGCCCAATGGGACCAAGGGCGGAGATAGTAATGGATCTATGCTTAAAAGTGCTGTAAACCATGATTTGAGTTGGATGTTATAGGATTTACTACAGCAGGAACTACTCCAGAGTGGAGAACCACAGTGGAGGGCTAGTGATACAAGAAGCAGTGCAAGTGCAGCAGTGACATGACCTGAGGTGGCTTTGGTGTCCAATAACTCCACTCACAACTCCATCTGTCCCATCCTGGGTGACCACCACACGCAATTTTACACCTCTGATTCTCTCACTCATTCTGTTGGATTCCTGAGGTTAAACCACAACAGTGACAGTGAATGTCAAGACAGGAAAGAGAAGTTTCTTCACCTCCATTTCTCTTAGATTCTAACAGACTTTCTTCAAAAAAACTGAATTAAAAACAAAAATCTATGTCTATCTACATCTATCTGGATATCAGGTATCATTTTGAAAGCTTCACTGGGCATTCAAAGCATAATCATACTTCAATTTTTGTCCTTATTTTATATATCCCAAGAATGGCTGTAAGAAAATGAATGAAGAAATAGACTGAGAAGTTAAACCCATGGTCCCCTGAAATCATGGGGAATGATGATGGGAATCATCATTCTTGCATATAGGTCTCGCACATTGATGTTAGACTTCAGTTTTGTAAGTAAAAAAAAAAATATTAGAAAATACAGGTTAACTTCTCAAAATCCTTTCAGAAATTATTAAAGATGCCTTACATAATGTTTATAACAAGGTTTTGAAGATGCATGATATTGCAAAGAGCAAACTACTGTTCTTAACCACCCTGTGTGTAATACTTATACACATACACACACACACACCCTTTCCAGAAGGGGCTATCCAACCAGAAATTCAGGCAACCCAAAATATATGCCAAACAAAACTACTTTCCACCCCCTAAAGTTTTCCCCAGGATGAGAATAACATTTTCCATGACTGTAGAAATGACTGAATTAAGTTTGGTAATAAAATAGTCATAGCTACTTTTTATGTATGATTCAACATTTCATTTCTCTACTGAAAAATATGGGTTGCATTAATTGCATAATAAGAAAGCTCATATTTATTATTCATTGAAATGATTACCAGTCAAAAAAGCCACACAATATTTTAAAACACTAGGGAATATTTATCTCAATGTTTAAAACATAGAATTTTCTTATTTTAACCTACTTTTCATCCTGGAAAATTATTTATATTAGTACAGTTTAATCTTACAGCATTTCAATTACATATAAAATACATAGAACACAATTTTTATTAAGTGTTGCTAATTATACACTGGATGTTTTGTAATTAATTTTTATGCAGTTCTGTGCATAGACCAGTTCAGCAACCACCAGAGAGTTCAGGAAGAGAATTCTTTTTCATGTTGTTTTCCCAGCAAGAAATATTGAGGCAACCTCTTGTGTGTGGTGCCCAGCATCCCTCTGAGATTTCATTGAGATTCTCAGATTTCTGCTATGCTTTCTGACCTTTCTGGCTGTTAACTTCTTTACTGATGATGGCTACTCTGTTGTCCCACCAGAATAAAGCTCTTACAGGAGGGGAAAGCTATGCACAAAGGCAGCAGAGAGGCAGATTTTCAGTAAATTTTCAGTTAACAGGAATTAATACAGCAAAAGGCCTGAAATTATGAAAACTCAGTGCCTAAATTTGACCTAGTGGATTCAGAGTAAAGGGTAATGAAATTTAATGTTCTTGGTGGACTTAATTTGCTGAGAAAAAGCCCTGACCTTTCATGCCCAACTCATCTTGCCAATTTATATGTCTATCATTCAATTTCTGTAGTGGACACATAGATGTCCACAGTAAAGCCTACAGGTAACACCTGCTTGAATCATTCTACTAAAATCCAACAATCTAGGAGAAAACAACCTCTGGCTGTCATCTGCTAATTGTTGACCTTAGATTAGTACCTTCACTTTCTGTGTAGGAAAGGTAAAGGTAGAGGGCAGGACAAGAGCCCTGAGTGTCAAGATGACATGGGGCCCTATCACATTGTGAGTTTGTGTCAGTTCTGCTTCTGACTGGCTTTCCCCCAAGCCCTAGAAAATCAGAGCAACCTGAGACCTATAGAATTGGAGGTGCAGAGGTGATGGCCTGCACTGAGATGGGGGAATAAAGTGACTTAAATTAAGCATTTCTTCCTCACAGTAAAGAAGATGACTTGAAAGGATAGAGACGTGTTAAAGAAACTTTACAAGATATTAAAGGCAAGGTAATAATTAGTCTTACTTTTTTCTTTATTTGGCTATTTATACAATTGTGTTTACTTGAAAGTGCATCCTTCTGGGAAGATGATGAGCTAATATTGGCTGTAATTAAACTGTGCTCCTCTGCCTGATGTTACACCACTGAAGCCAATAAGAAACTTTAAAGCCTCATTTCTGGATCTATTTGAGAGCTGCTTCTTCCATCCTGAACCATTTACTCACTCATCTACTCCTTGTCCATCCATTCTTTAACTGAAGTTTAATAGGAGCAACCGATGAAATTAGCTACCTTCCTTTGAATTCCTTGTCTTTTTAAAAAGACATTTATTTTATGCTCTGAATGTAAAATAAACTCTATAGCAAGGTTATGTCACAATTTATTCTGAATAAAACTAATGAGTTTTCATATTCAAATTTTACTGTTTGCAGTAAATTCTGCTCACAAAGCACTTAAGCACAAATACATGTATAATTTTAATTTATTTTAAAAAGTGGTCGGTATCAAGATAGAAATATCAACACTAGCTCTCTTCTAGTCTAGCTTTCTCCATGAAATATGGAACAGCTAAAGTATTCAAGCAATTCCTCAAATTTATGTGCTGAAAGCTATTCAAATATAAAATAAGCACTAACAAATGGGCAACCTTGTCAGTTGCAATGCTAATAAATCAAATTCACCAAGGTAAGTTAGCTACATTTTCAGTGCAAGTGGATATATCATAAGGGCCTGATAATGATACAACTACCAGGAAAATAAATGTGCATTCTCTGACCTTGACAATAATTCACTTAGAGCTTGCTGCACGATTTTCCTAACATTGAACCACTCTTCACAGGCCGAGTGTTTATATTTCTGTGGATGGAGGGTTTCATCTGTGTCATCTCTAGTATGTTATAGATTTTAGTGCACTGCTAAGATTAATTATAGAAAACAATAAATTTCAGAATAATAGTCTATGAAGCCTCCCAGGAGAATTTGGGGGATGGGGATCAGAGGAACACTAGGGGGTTTTGTTGTGTTGGTGCTTTTTTTTCTTTTGGAGTACTGATCTAATGCCTTTCACACCATTTCACATGGCTCTAAAACATCTAAAGCTGGATTTCTTTTACTGATTTTTGCTCCCTAAAACAGGTAATGAGAGGCATTGCTGCTGAGCTAACAAGGAAGAAGCACCTGATCAGTGTTGGACCCTTCAGAAATCTTACCAGCTTGTAAGAACAGCAACTTCAATAATGGAAGACCAAAAGAATGTATTTTATTTCAGTAAAATAATGGGATAATCAGTGAAATAACGGGATATGCACATTTTTTATTACTTGATATGGTAAATTACAGACTGGACAGAGATCTATTTAAGCTAGAGGATAGCCAAGAAAGAACTTCAGGCTCAAAACTAGAAATAGAAGAATATAGACCTTGACAATGAAGCTAAGCAGTTAGAAGAAGGAGTTTGATAACTTCATGGAAAGAATTACTTGACTCGGTTCCAAAAGGGTCAAGAAACTGAACCTGGAGATTTTCATATCTCCCTCTCTTACCTCCCTCCACCCACAAAGCTTGGAGTACTGTTCACAAAAAAAATAAGAGGCTATCAAGACTCTTATCCATATGTGCCTACTCTAAAGATATCTGTTATTAAAAAATAGCATGTAACCATTACTGACTTGTATTGATTACAATTGCTTTCAAAAATCTAGAAAAACTTTGAGAAATATATTTCCATTGCTCTTTGAAAAATAAATGCATAGAAAAAATATCTTAATTTTAACTTAAAGAATTTATTTCCTATAGAAATAAACTTTAAGGCCAGTATCTCTGTCCTAACTGGAAATATATCAACATATGCAACCAGCTTTAGGGATACAGAACACAACTAGACACATAGAGGGCTTGACTCACTTTACTATGATTTTCTTTTTCATTGTCTAGAAAGCCAAAGCAATGGGAGAGAGGGAAGAATTGCACTTATCTAATTATAAGATTTTTTTTTTTAAACTGAGTTAAGGAGCATTGCTTTTCAAGGGAAGGTTAGATTTTTTACTTTCCAGCAAACACATTTTCTCTTGCAAAGTGCAATGTGTGTGGGAGTCTGCTCACGTAGAAAGTGGTTCCCTGATCAAAGCAGATGGCATGCTGGCAGGGTAAGTTTTAAATGGCAGAGTGTTGATGTTGAAAGATTTCAACAGCAGCTTCTGTGACAGGGACAGAGACATAAATGACAAATACAAAATACAAAGACATTTCAATAACTTACCATTATATCACTTTGCAAGTTAATACCACTCTCAGTTCTCAAGACGTTAGAGGAAGACTTCCTAGCTGTGCGCATGAAACTGTATTCTAGCTCAATAAATCTCAAAACACTAATGAGGGTTCTATTTTTAGGACAATGAAACATGAAAACTAAGGCTTTTACTGGCATGAGGGAGGAATAAGCTGGCTATTGGAAAGGCTTGTAACAAAACTCTCGCAGATACAGAATGGCAAAGTAATTCCCTTCCTGACTTAACCAAACTCGTCAAGTTATTCTGAAAGAAGGCTTTTATTAGACTCTGAGCTTTTGTCACATGCATTTTAGTTATCCATCCACTAATCTCTGAGGCAGAGTATATCAATGTGATCAAATTGGGAAATCTGTTAGGGTTTTTATATCAGTGTGTGAATACCTTTTTAATATTTTTCTAATGTTTGAAAACATTTAACTAGAGAAATCATTTTAGATATCCAAATTTGTATAGTTCTAGTCCTTGCTCTTTTCACTTCTCATTCCTTTTATACATATCTGTAAATCAATATTTATTTTAGGATATTAAGTCATATTTAGACAAGTTCTTGATATTTGTTAGTCTCCAAACTTTCCTCCTCTCCTCCTGTTTTCACTGTCTTTTTTTTAAGGCTGAGGATAGTCCATCTCCTTTCTAACTTTCTTACCAGTATTCTAATCTTTTTTTCTCCCATTAATCCAGATTGGGTTCTGCATCTGAGCTATCCCTGAAGCATTTACTACCAATAAGACAAGGCACGCAGTTTGACATTTTTTTGAGGCAGAAACAGAGCAATTGAGCCTTCATTCAATTCCTTGCTGCAGAAGGGGATGCTCAAGATGGAATGACAGCTCTGTGAAGCAACAAATCATCAAAAGGAGATCAGTGATTTTTTTTCTGCAATGAGAAAGGTGTGTAGATATCAGCTTGTACACGATGTGCTTCCTGATCAAAAGAAGTGATACATAGACAAGGCAAATTTAAAGTATTTTACAAAAAAACTATTTTTGTCATAAAATAATCTTGGAAAGAACTTATGCAGAATCCTGACATGAACAGCAGCATTAAGTAACTTCTTTGTACTTGGTCAAAGAAATCACGGAGAGGGGAGATGGGGAACACATGACATCTGTTAATCTGAGCTAAATTTTTGTCTGAAAATAACTGTAGTAAAAAAAATGAATACTGCATATTCTGTACAGTCTCCAAGGCATTGGCTTTATAGCTTTGATAGATTATAGATGATGGGACTTTTTTCAGTCTGTCCTTGCTATGAACTAGATAATCACCAAACACTGAGCAATACATAGTAAATACTAAAGAACATAATGGACCCAATTTAAAATTGCTCTGAAAGACATTAGTAGACCACATATAAAAATTAAATTACTAATGAAGGCTGGATCCCTCTTCATATGAAAAAATATGTAGCTCCTTTTAGGGAGCTACATCCCATAAAGTGAGTTGTACCTCACCACAGCAACAGCAGCTCACAAAGAAACTGTAATTATTTTGTTAATAAGATACTAATTAATTGACACTAAGAGAGAAAGGCTAAGGAAGAGGAAAGTAATGAAACTTTCAGTAAGCTTCTTTTCACTTTAAATTCCAAAATTTGCTTAGTGCTAACAAAAACATACAGCTACAAGAAACCTCCATGTTCCTCTCCAGAGCAACTGTGAGCAATTCTTAAATTCAGATGTACAATTATATAAATATAAGGTTTTGCCTTTATATATTTATGTACAATAAGGTTGACTAGACTTGAAATATCCTTGCCAAGTGCCTCCCCAGATAGGAGTTATAACTGCTAACAACTATTTTAGATAAATTTGGCTAGAATAAATCAGCTAAGTGCAACAAAATATTAGACTTCCCAGTTTTCATGCTTAACCAGGAATTCCTACACTAGTTTTTAACTGACAGGTTTGAATATTTAGGCCTGTGTTTCCACTTTTGCACATAATTCCATTATTTTGCTCTGGCTTAAAATAACAGCCCACACTTTCTACAAGAATGACTTGAACCCACAAAAATGGCACCCACACACTCAGTGGCTAAAATCAGTATAGTTTTAAGTTTAAAAAGAAGACTTTGCAGACAATCTTGTAGAATGAAATTCAATGGGAATCTTGTGAATACAGTTTTATTAATTTATCAGTCATATTTTATGCCAAATAGAAACTTTTTCTATTTGAGCAAAAGGGGAATTAATGATTCTCGATTTACAACTGCAAAGTGTCCTAAGAAAAAGCAAAGCACTTTCTGAGTAGACTTTAAAGGCTTAAAGGAGGAAATAAGAGGCAAAGTAAAGTATGTTTACCACAAGTCACTGGAATTTATAATCACAGTAATAATGTTTGGCAGGATATCAGTATGCCATGAATACTCCTTGAAAACATGACTGTGTCAATTAATGTTCCACTGTTCTTTTCAGGATTGTGCTTACTGTCTGCAAATCTTCCTCTGCTAGGAAAAACTTAGTGATTCACACCATTAAGCTCTCTAGTTTGTCCTATCTATTGCAAAGCAACTAACAGCTGAGAGAAGTAAGTCTGACAGTATTGAGTCTGTCTATCTCAAGTACTCAGAATCATGAGTCACAGTCCAATGTCCTGAGCTTTAGAGAACAATCTGAAAGATCCTCTTATTTGCCTTCCAGTCTTTGAGACATAAACAGTGGTTTAAGACTGCTCTCTGCAAAACCAGAGAAGCCTGAAGAGTAAATAAATGAAACACAAATATAAGCTTTGAATGTAATCACTTTGCTTTAATAAGAACACAAAATATCTATAGGCTGTGAGATGTCAAGGTCTGGCTATTATGCTAAACTGTTCAGCTTCAGGCTGCAGCACCTTTTCTGAAAGAAGAGCACTGCAGCAACCTGGGCATTGCATCCTTCACACTTCTCTGTGGAAGAATGGGCTGCTAGTAAAACAAAAGCAGCTGGCAGCTAAAACAATCACTAGGGGACAAGCAGAGAAAAGTTAGAAAGATAAAAAACGGCTTCAACACCCCACCCTACCTCCAAAAAGACAAAACACTATGTTTGTTCCTAACATTTGCATCTGGATTTGGCAAAGTCTGATAGAATAACCATATAATAATTCTGAGAGATCTTGAAGTCCAGGATATTAACTGAATGCTACCCAGTTCACTGGTATTGAGGGTTAGTGTCAGGAAAAGCTTACCTTGCAGCTCTTGGTAACATAATGGTTATTTCTGCTTCTCATTGTAGAATAGACTTCATTTATTTGGCATAATTTTTTCTTCAGATGGCCCCAAGATCAGAACTTGTGTCTATTGAGATGGAAGGGCACTTTAAGGTACTTCACTTCCAACCAGAGCTTCCCAAATTGAACAAATTTGCTACCACTGAGCCTCTGACCCACAATCATCACAAACCCTTTAGCAAAATGAGTCCCTGCACAGCAGCATAAACTTTGTTGTACTGTTGCTCAAACACCCCAGCCATTCAACCCCAGAATTTTACCTGACAAAACCCTACAGATTTTGAAAGAAAACAATGGAAAAATGGGACAAGGGAATGGGAGATACACAGAATGAGACACCTGAATAGCAGAGCTATCGTCACCAAGCAGATGTGTAGTCAAGTGATTCAGCAATGAACCAGGTGATGGCACCGGCTGACAATTTCATCATTAGCCATTCTCCTGACAGTTTAATATGATGACATCCTGATAATGAACAAATTATCCAGGAAAAAAAAGAGAAAATAAATAATATTAGTTAAAGTGAAGGGTCTGGAAATGAGGCAAGACTACACAAAGGGAAACCCAATTAACATCTAGAGCAGAGTAACACAGAGCCTGTTGACCTGGCATCTGGAAACAGAGTACATGAATACAGGAATGTTTGCAAACCAGCACGTGAAAACAATGAAACACTTATAAACATACTCCCTTATAACATTTCCACCTCTAAAACAGACTGGTAAGTTCCTTGAGTGTTAGAAAGCTAGTTCTAGACTCAGATCACATCACTCTACAGGCTGATTTGATCCCTACCTTAACAGCATCATATAGGAGACAACCACCAGAGAAAATGTGCCTATCCCTCTTTGAAGAAGACAGTTAACATGTTCCAGTGGGATAAAAAGAATTCCAAGCAAACAAAATGTCATGTTTCATGGTAAATTGAATTAAATAAATGTGATAGTTGCTGTTGAACCAACATGAAGAAAGCTATGATTTACTGTTTCAAAGTAAAAATGTATTAAGAGATAAGCATGTCATAATTTAAAAATTGATAATTGTACCTGTGACTTAGCTGATTAGGAAAAGCAGAAAAATATATTCCTCTTTACTCTTTAACTCAGAAAAAGAACTGAAATCACAAAGGAACTTTGAGCTAACAATGAACTGTAAGTCATTAAATTATTCCCAAAAATAATTTCCATATTCACATGCCACAGCTGTAAAGAAGAAAAGTACCCAGTTTGTACCATGTTAAGAATACTTTATTTCTATACTGTGATGCAATCAAGGTTGTTGAGAAATTGCAAGTCCTACTTCATAAAAAGATATTATTATTATTGTTCCAACACTATTGCAGCAAGTATTTCACCACTGGCTCTGGAAATTTTGGACATATTTCTAGATATTCCATATTCCATATTCCATATGGAATGGACATATTTAGCACCATGACAACTGAGTCTCCTAAGAGCTAAGTCTTGTACCTTTAGCTTCCATGGGTGAATATACATCGATAATTTAAAAATGTGAGATTCTCACTATGAAATACCCACTCCTATTTGTCTACCATAATAACACTTGCAAAATGACAGGCATCATAAAGAGATTAATCTATGACAAAATGTTCATTCAAAAATAATTTGATGTTCCAGGAATCTTCAATAAATCCTTCATATTCTGCAATCCATTTTTTAAGAATGCTAATTTTATAACCTAAAAGCTGAATCCTTTTGCTGTGTGCAGCATACAATACACATTGACTACCAGACAAGTAGGCTCTTACAAAGAGGAGTTGTTCGTGGCTTATAGTACATAATAAGTACTTACAATGACACAATACATTGCTCTGATAAGATTATAAACACAATATCAGAAGAAAATCCATAAAAATCTAATTATGCACACAAAAGTTACAGCATGAAAAGCTAGCTGAGGCACTTGGACAAAAGGTTTGAAGTTAGCATTAATTTTAAACATAACGCTATGGTGAACATAATTCCTACAGAAATTTAATTTTGAAGTTTTACTACTAGATGATGATCAGAATAGCTTCAAGGCCAGCAGGCTTTTAGTATTTCTTTTAAATTAATAAGGGCATTTTATGCAAACCCAGCTCAGGTTTCCTGGAAACAGGGAAATCAGATGTCTAAGAGCTCAGTGATTGTAACGTACCTGTAACAAACTCTCTGTCTGAGGTGATGCAGTCCAGAAGAGGCATTTGAACTATCACTTTTGAAAAGCTGGGAGCAGAGAAGTACACAAAGTAGTGCACAATCCAAACTACAGAAAAGAATAACAGAATGAACTCATCCCATGTGCTGACATAATCACAAAACTCAAGTACTCTCTCTAGATTTCCACAATCACCTGCTTGGACCTGATGCATAAACTTTTTCTAAGTCATGTCAGTAATGTGATCTATTCCCTTGTATATCATGACTGTGGCCTCACATGAGTAATGGTAAAGTGTCTGGGTGGCAGGCTAAACATAAGGCAGGACACATATCATTAAATGAACTTTTCAACGGACAGATTATCCCTATATGTCTTCATCTGTTCAGCTGCTACAGTAGAAAACTAGACAACAGTATTATAAATTAGAATCCTATGGGGATAATATGAAAAATATTTTTGGATACTCTTCCCCTTCCAATGAGCAACAAGTATATAACTTGCCAAGAGGCAAGTTTGTTAAGTTTTCAACCTCAGGTTCTATGGAGTCAAACCTCTTAAAGTTAGTGACAAGATTTTCATTGACAAGATGATTGAGTGCTAAATTCTCAACAGGACACAAGGGGAATGAATCCAATTCTTTGTTCTATGTGGAAAACATCAAGACATCCAAAATATATAAATATAGATATGAATTTATATGTATATTTATATGCACAGAAACAGGAGATATGTATATATACTCATACACCCTGATAATAAGAAAAAATGTGAAGGAATGTAGAGAATGACAAAACCTGAGCAGAAAATGGTAACAACAAAACAAAAGTTGAAGCTCAGTTATCTGCAGAGGCTGATAGCTCAGGGTGTAGCGCTGTTTGAAGGAGATTTCAAACAAAAAAAAAGATTCTGTGAAAGAAATGGATTATACATACAAAATCTTGCCAAGGTATTCCTAAATTTTAAGATTTTTGAGAAAGACTATTAAAAACAGGAATAATCAAGTCAGGAACAATCAATCAACATGCTACAATCCATCATATATATCAGGAAGTAGGTAAGAAGCTACGTTGCTGTCACAAACATGAAGTCATATTTTCCTTTCAATTTCCCCATTATGGACCCATGCTATTGCAAAAATGAAACTGGTGAAAAATACATTCTGTGGTCTGTGACACCTAAGGCTGAAAGTCTGCAGAAAAAGAGAAAGCAGGAGAAAGCAGAAAAACAAATGAACTCTGCTTATTTTTCTTTCCACAGGAAGGAAGAAAACAACTGGAAAAATAAAAGGGGGAAAAAAGAAAAGGTGAAAAAAAGAAGGGAAAGGGAGGGAAATGGAAAACAGAAGAAAAATAAAGAAAAGAGGAAAAAGAAAAAATAAAAAAGGAAGGATGGAAAAACCCTTTTCTTCAAGAGATACTATGTGGGCTTGTCACAATTACTTGTTACAGCTGGTTCTGAAATAGGAAGTTCCTTTCAAACCAATAGAAGTTAAATTACTGTTTGTATCTGTAAGAGGAAAGTTATGTTCTACATACATATGCCCTAAAGCCCACGCTCACCAACCCTCTACCTCATCCATAAATGCCAGGGCTTTGTTGTTTCAAGATGCTGCATTGAGAATCAGACAAACACCACACTTCCCCAGAAGAAAAGCATAAGTTACATTTGTTCTTGTGTTATTCACATATAATTCACATGTTATTCCATGCTGAGGAGGCTTAGGCTGAACTCCAGAGCAATTGTGCAAGTGGTCCCTTCCACAGTTTCAGCACACATTTGGTATTGATGAGTTGTGCATCAATAGGGCCAAACATGTCACAGTGCAGAGCACTGCTAGCCAGTAATGTCAAACACAGACCTTCCTGCCTACTGGGAATCTAAGAGCCAATGGTTTGAGCAAAACCACATCCCACTGAGCTTCCTATCAGACTGGTAGATCTCAACTTAGCCTTCATTAGGGAGATGTTAACTTCAAAACCAAAGTTAATTTGATACAGGCAAAAAGTCTGTTTGCCACACACTTGTGACTTTAGTAACTGCTTCCTAGTAATAAATGCCCTGGGTGTTTAGATGGCCACCTTAATTAACAATAATATACTGTTTAGCTCAGTGGTCTGCTCATCAAGAGAGGCACAATAAGATCTATTTTGCATTCAGTTTTTTTATTACCATTTTCTTGCTACAATGGTACTTACTGCAAAGTAAAAAAAAAAAAACAACAGAATGTATATCAATATTTACTTTAATTCATCTTTTCTACTCATTTCCTTCATCAATGCTGCCACCTTCTGATGCTCAGCAGCTTCACCAAGCACCTCAAACCCAGTGCTTAGGTTACAGCGCTGTGGACAAATCCCTCACTGCAAGTCTTTGTGACCCTCAGGCTCGGGAGCCCTCTCTCCCCTCCACTTTTACACCTGCTTCGGTGGATTTTTGCATACGGATAGAAGCAAGGATTTGAAGGATAAAAATTTGTAACACAGCATATATTTGCAAGACTTAACCTATGATGCTGGAGTTGACTTTTGTTCACTGGTCTGGTGCTAAATTGTCCATGCTCCCAGGTCACTGAAGCCACTGAGAACTTCTGGAAGTCCCTGGAAACTGTGCTTTCTGCCTTTTTCCCCTCTCTTCTGGGGAACTTACCATGGAAACTCACTGGGTTTGTGAATTTTAACCCCTCTTTATACTGTTTCTTTGCCATAACATAGTTTCCTTTTCTAAGCTCCTAGGCATGTCTAAAGTCTTATTTAGCCTTTTCGGTTTAGCCAATTGTTTATCTGTTCTCTCTCAAGGAGACCTAAGGAAGGACAATGGTTCATAAAGATGGAATCATTCTCTTGGAGGATATAGAATACTTGGAGGATATAGAATACTGACCTACAGCCTCGAACTGAACTCTCCTCACTAGGAAAACCGCCAGTTTAATATGTGCTCATACCCTTAAAGAGTTTCAGCAGAACTCACTTCATTTAATAAAATCACAAGCATTGACATCAGATTGTGAAAAAAATTTAAATTTAAAAAAAAAAATAACAAAAAACAAATGTCAACTCACAATTCAATAGAACTCCAGAAATCAGTTTTATGGAACATTTATCCAGCTCAATGTAAACAGGTACGATTCTTGGATAGTAAATAGAATAGCAGTATTTGATTAGAAATTAAGAAAAACATCTAGATATTGTTATCATTACTTGTGTTGAAAGTAATGTCAACATTAAAGCATGAAAGCAAAATTCATAACCAATGTGTGTCACAGCATCCAATGCAAGAACAGGCCAAGTTCATGTACAGTAAGCACAAATTTCCAGCTTAGCAGAGAGCACATACAGAGAAAAGGATGCTGTGAGATGGTTTTACCTTAAAACCTTTGACTGGAATCAGAACCTATACAGAATTTTCTTTCTTATACTGCAGTTTAATGTCCCAGCCTCTTGTCTGCTGAAATAGAATCAGTCATTCTCTCCCTCTTTTTTCACTCAAGGGCCTAATAAATATTTAATGCAAAGTAGAACTGCACTGATCTGACTCCAGAGAAGACAGATATTTTAAAGCACAGACTCTCATACCCCAGGCAGATGGTCTGATCACTGAACCATTGGTTGTGCAGGATGCCTATGTGCTCCGCTGTGTTGAGGGTCAGCATCAGTGGGTGTTGGCCTCCAAGGGAAAGAGGCAGAGGAACTCTCACTTCATGACTGGTAGCAAGATTCAAGTAACAAAATTCCTCAGTCTTTTACAGAATTTGACATTTCCAGGTATAGCCATAATTAAAACTACTTGGCATGTGAACTGTATTGACAGAAATCTATGTAGTCCCGGGATTAGCCGTTTATTCTTGCAGCTAGGTCTTGGATTAAGGTTCCAAAGTAACAAGTAGCAAAATTATCATGCTTATGACACAAGGCAGTGCAATATGGAGAAAGCCCTTATGAGCCATTTACACACCCAGGAGCTTAGCCCTTCCTAATGGCAATGCACCAACAGAAGGACTGATGAAAGGAATTCCATTTTTGCTTAGTTCCTCCTTATTTTGTTTCATTTTTTCATTGAAATTATGTTCACTCAGGGCTCAGTAGTTTAATGTGGCCCACATCTCTGTAGGTTTGCACATGCAGCTATGATGCACAACATGATTGTCTGTAGCTTGTTGAACATCTGCTATTTTGGTGAATTATTTTAACCAGCCAATAGAACAGTGCACTCCATTGGCTTTTAAGTGCTTTACAAGACATCTAGGAAAAGAGGTTGCTCTCACAGTTGATTATTCATGAGCCAAAATTCCTAGGTTGTATGTCATTAAAATAAAATCTCAAAGTTTAGCAAGTTGAAAATATCAGATAATCTTTTAATACCATATACTGAAAATGGTTTGAGACATGGAAATGTCTTAGTTGAGTGCTTCGCAATACACACTGATTATTTTAGCAGGAAATCTTCTGGAAGAGCCACAACTCCACATGAACAGCCTGTCAGTTGTGCCAGCTTGTTCATCATATTGAGAAATGGAAAATAAAAGATCTATAGATTTTTTTCCAGTCATTTTAAGATAGAGTGTAAGTACAAACTTATGTTTGCTGCATAGCCAAAAGTTCTCTGATAGAAAATCCAGGTGCAGAGTCAGCTGCTAGAAATATTTACACTGTAATAAATTTCCAAGATTAGTAATATCCCTTTCAGAAATTTCCAAGAATTTTAAAAAGAAGTTTTCACGGAAGTGTTCTGAAGTGTCTGCATATTAGCCAATAGCATAACTTAACTCTGAGGACTTTAAATTACTCCTCAAACTCTTTCCCACACATTCGAAGGTTATTTACAAATGGTAGATTCCACCCTTGAGTAAAGACTGTAAAGAGGTCCAGAGAAGTAAGTGGAATATTCCCAAATAAAAGTATTCAGTCACTTCAATAATCGGGATAGGATAGGATAGGATATGGGATAGGATAGGAGCTAGGGTAGGAGCTAGGATAGGAGATGGATAGGATAGGAGAT